>JBBMOC010000189.1:213451-221145 GCA_037975185.1 Centropyge bicolor | reverse complement strand
CTGTTACAGACACAGTCACACTGTTACAGACACAGTCACAGTGTTACAGACACGTTCACATCAGATCGAAGGGAAAACAGAAAATCTGGAACCACAAAATGTTTTTACAGGAAAAATGATTCAACCACTATCAAAAAAGTTGATGATTAATTTTTGATTCATTAACTGGTGGTTTCAGCTGTACTTGTATAAGTAGTAACTGAAGCTGTCATAAATGTTGTGAAGTAAAAAGAACAATATTTCCCTCTGAGTTGTGGAGAAGAAGGAGAAACTCAAGCAGAGTACAAAGTACCTCAGATTAGTTGCAGTACAGTATTTAAGTAGATGTACTGACGCATGATGTATTTTGTCGTTTGGTTCGAAGGACTTGTTGGTGTCATTTGATGACGATCATGCTTCATATTAATAAAGTGTCTGTCTGTCTGTCTGTCAGCTGATGGTTCTTCAGAACGCTCTGGAGAAACTTCAGAGCAGGACGTTGTCGACGTTGGACAGAAGACAGAACCGCTTGCCTGTGGTCTCTGTGATGTCACGCTGACGTCTGCTGGCCTGTAGAACTTTCTATCGACTGGCTGCTTTGACCATTTCTTTGTGTATTTTGGACAGATTGACTCATTTCACTGCTTTTCCTCGACAGAGCTCACACATTGACAACGTTTTTACATTATGAAGGGTTTTTTTCTGTATTTTGTTTTGCTGTCATTGTTTTGTTCATGTGTGTATGTGGGTTGTTCAGATCTTGATGAAACTTGTCTTGCTGGATGTTTCTGCTCTTTGGCCCCTGAATGCAGCACCAGTTAAACCTTCAGTTCTGTCTGCAGACGTCCGGTTTCATTCTGGGTCTGATTTTTACAGGAATTCAGACGACATGTAGCTTCTTTACAGCCGATTTCCTTCATGCTGGAACAAAAATGGATTCAAATCTTTCCGTGTATGGTGTGTTTCTGCTCACGTGGTGGAGCTAACACACGTGACAGGAACTGGAGCAGTGAGGTCATTTATGGTTTATGACTGATATTAATCTTTACTATCCTCCCACCAGTGTTGAGCCTTCATGACAATCATACAGACGGTTCAGACAGCCAAGCCCTGGAATGATGAAGACCTAACTGCAGCTTCAATGTTTCAAAGGATACACAGAATAACAGTGTTGCAGTGTTCAAGACGCAGAACTTTTACTTGTATGATCATTGATCGAGTTTGTAAAATTTTAATCTGAAATGTAACGAGAACTACAGATAAATGTAATGGTTTAATGTAAAAGTATAAAGCAAACTAAAATAGAAGTACTCCAGTACTACAAAATTGTACCCACGTACAGAAGCACCTGTTCTGGAGGAAATGTCCTCAGTTAATGCAGCTAAAAAATAAACTCACATATGTCAGAGAGAACGTCTGCGCTCCAGAAGACCGGCAGTAAACGGACGGTGACTCAGCAGGTAACATTGTTTATTAACACAGAACACTGGGAACAAAAATGGAGCCAGTAACAATCAGACCCATTTACAGACGTTCCAACACACAGAAGGGTCAATCACTCACAGCCTGAGTTCAAGGGACAACAACAAAAAAAACAACCAACAGGTGAACAAATCAAAGGCACCTCACAGTCTGTATAGCTCCATAAATCAACAGCTTCCTGCCTCAACACACCTGAAACTGAGCCGATAGACAAAACTAAAGTCAGAGCTTCTCTACCTGAGAGCTGACATCGATCTCCATCATGTTCATCTGACCCGGGGTCTGAACTTCCCCCAGAAAAATCAAACTCTGTACTGACAAGCACTGGACCCCCTCAGTCCCAGTGCGGGTTCGTCTGTCCAGCCATCAACATGTAGTCGTCCAGCTCGGCGTCCAGACGGCTCTTGGACATGGACATGTAGTCGTCCAGCTGTCTGTCCAATCTGGTCTTGGACATGGACATGTAGTCGTCCAGCTGTGCATCCAGCTGCACTTTGGTTGGTACAGCTTCTTTGCGAAAGACACGCCCCCTGGAGGCGATGGCAGGCAGGTGCAGACTGAGCTGTGTTTGTCCTGCAGGAGAAACAGGAAACTGTTGACAATGGTCACATTTTCATCCAAATGAATTTAAACAAATTTCCATAAAATCCTCCAAATAAAACATGAAAGAGTTCCAGTTAAAGTTCAAACAATGAAGAACATGAGGGAAATGAGACATTTCTGTTGTTGCCTGTGATAGAAGGGAAAAGCTCTGTATTCAAACAACACTGGAATCTACTGAATCTAAAGGTCACTGCGTCAAACAGGCTGGTTCTGACCTGCAGTCGCTCTCTGGACGTTTGTCCTCATCAGGGGGTGGCTCTGACCGAGTCGACCGCACAGGTCACCTCGTTCTGCACAGGAAACACACACAAGTACAGGTGAGGCTTCACTCTGCTCCTCACAGCTCTGGACTGTCATATGATGCTACTATTCTACTGCAGCAGCCTTGGACGGACACACAGAAGCTTCTTCACTTCATCAATCGTTTGCTCGGCTCCTTTATTGATTGTTTCATCTGCGCACTGGCTGGAGGACTTGGTCTAATCTGATCTACTCACTCCTGTAGGTGGAGGTGAACCTAGCTCTCCATCTGTACTTGTGCCTGAAGCTCCAGAAGCCTCTGGGTCTGGAGGCCGACAGACGACGGGTCACCTGCTGCCAGCCCAGTCGAGACCAGACGCTCCTGCTCCTCCTCCTGCTCCTCCTCCTCCTCACAGACGAGTCACGAGTCTGGATCATGACAAGAAGGTAGAGTGTTAACCAGCTAAGGTTGGACTTGACTCCTGACGCTCCAACCGATTCCTGACCCTGCTGCCGCCTGGAAGAAGGTCGCACAGGCCCCATCAGACACGTTTCCTTTCTTCATGCAGTCAGACTCTCTGCTCTCAGAGTTTTGACTTTAGCAACTAAAACACCTCAATGACAACTGAGGAAGGTCTTGAGAGGCTGCTGAAAGCCTCACAAAGACAGGGAGTGATTTATAGTGATAACACCTGACCAGTCTGTCATAGCTCAAACACTGTCTCTGGAATCGCACCTCATTTCACTACAGGTATCACTGATTTCATTTATCATAGTAAATATGATGATGTGATTTGAGCTTGACAGTCAGAACCGATAATTATTACCTTACTACGTATTACTGCTAATGTCGGCTGGCAGTGAGGTTTAGAAGATGAAATGCTGTTATTTTATATATTAATGAGACCTGTCAAGTGTCCAAAATGTGTCGAGTGTATTAGCATAGATTTTAATGCTCTTCCTACTCTGTACTACTGATTTTTCCTTCCATATTCTGTTAGTGTGTGAAGCTGTGGAGCAACTGAGCAATCCTCCACCTTTGAATGTTTTACAGAAAAGAGCAATAAGAGGAAGAAACAAGGAGGAAGTAAGACAACACAGCAACACTGTTCATCAAGTCCTGTGTCGAAATTCAAAGATCTAGTCGATTCAAAGCCATTTTTAGTCCTGAACAAAGCCAGAAAAAGACCTTTACATAAAATTCTATTTCTACTGACATTGAATGATGAGGCTCATAGAAGGAAAGACACAGACTAAGTTAATTATCTTATCAGTGAGGAATGATCTTATCTTATCTTAAAGCAGATCTGTATTTCAGCATGTGGAGTGAAACTGTACACAAAGACTGAAAATGTTTATACTTTAACATTCACTCTTTGTTTTTCTTCTATCTAATGTCAAACCACTGATCTAGATTCAGGTTGAACGTCCTGCAGCCGTGTGACTCACCTGCAGGTCGGACAGGGATGGCGTCTCTCTCTTTGTCGTCAGGAGCGCCGGTGGGTCAAAGGTCACCGTCCGGGTCAGCTGGTCCAGCAGCACTTGAGAGAAGCTGCAGCATTAAAGACACAGAGACGACGCATTTTAGTTACTAACAGATGATAATGTTTGTGTTTGTGCATATCTGTGTGTGTGTGTGTGTGTGTGTGTGTGTCACCGCTCGTGCAGAGTCATCGCTGAGCTTCCTCTCAGGATGATGGTGGTCGGTTTTCTCGGCTCCATCATCGTCCTGACTCTGTTGCTGGAAACAGACTGAACTGGCATCACCTGCTGATTCTCAGGGATGGCGGCAGAAAACTGGAGCAAACAACAGTCTGAGACTCCCAGGCAGCAAGAAGGAGCATCTCATACCCACTGCCATCAGGATCAATAACACCTCATTACAGTTCACTGCGTTTCTGCTGTTCACTGGAAATAATCTCACATCTTTCTCACTCTGCAACATGCAGGACTGTTCCCCACTGTTTGTGCAATATCAGAGCGATTTCTGTGCAATAGCATTTATAGCATTTTATTCCCATATGAATATTGTATGTCAAATACTTTTGGATGTCAACGACAATGAAAAACGAGTAACCTAGTGCAAATACTTTACTTCATTTAGCATAAATACTTTTTCTATTTTTTTCTATTGCCACTTTATTTTTTGTTATTGCCTCCTTAATTTTTTAACTTTGCCACGTTATTTGTATTTGTTGCCTGTTCTGCCGCTGCAACAAGTAAATTTCCGCTGAGGGGGATCAATAAGCTCTCTTATCTTATCTTATCTTATCTTATCCAAGCATCCTGGTCAACGAGCTGAACTTTACCGTTTGATGTGATTACAGGGACTTGAGGTAACTTTCTCAGTCAGAGACAAACATTCAAACTTTGGTCTGAACCGTGTTTTCATTTTGCCAACAAGCCACAAAAATGACGTTTCACCACACTGTGAAGAAGCATCGCCGCCATTTTCTGACTTTAAATATTGTATCTGACTGGACGCTAAAATTAGCTTGGATTTTCCAAGTTCGCAAAATTAACAAATGTTGAGGCACAGAAATTTACCTGCAGACAGACAAGGAGACAACTGCCGACTCAATATTAACCAATCACCAGCCAGGATATTAACTAATCAGCTGACTCGATTTTAACCAATCAGCTGACTCGATATTAACCAATCAACTGACTGGATAATAACCAGTCAGATGCTAATCTGTTAGCTTGTCGCGTCTCACCGTTGAAGCTTGTTTCTACGCTTTCAACTGTTCAGAATATTTTTTTAAAATGTCATCGGACCGGAGTTTTGTTAAAGAAGCTTTTAGATTTAGAGATAAAGTCGTAAAACTATGAGAATGTGTGCTGCTGTGTGAAAGTGTTGAGATATTTGTGAAACTGAAGTCGACCGTAACTTCACAAGATGCTCGCTGCTCTTCTAATAGTCCCCTTCACAATAAAATGCAGGCTAAACAAAGACTGAAATTGAATTAAATCAACTTTAATTAGAGTAAGTAATTAGCGACTTTATTCTCACGATCACTTTTATCATTTTAAACGTGGCCCTAAAAAGGCGTTAAAAATGTTTAAAAAAAATAAAAGCAACAAGCCTCGTCTATCTTCAAAATACTGGCATATACATGCAAAGAGATCCGTTTTAAAAACCATTCAGACTCAGTTATTAATTAAAGAAATGTTTTTTTCGTCTGCGATTATTTATTAACTATGAGAGTAAAAGTGTCACAGCATAGCACGCTTTCCACCACAAGATGGCGCCAAAGTCTGTCTGTCCGATGATCCGGGAAGACACACACACACACAGAGAGAGAGACAGAAGAGCTGTGATTCTCTCTCTCTCTCTCTCTCTCTCTCTCTCTCTCTCTCTCTCTCTCCTGAAGTCACGCGTACAAACAAACTTTGTGACATTAGTCCAAGGAGCAGCCGGTTTCCGGTTTTAACCTTCAGAATAAAAGCTTGACTCGTACAGCGAGCAGGATTCTGCATTTGGATTTCCTGAGGGTCAAAGTTCAATTAAACAAGGTCAAATAATAATACCTCTCATTCGAGTCTCGATCCTGAACTACAACCCGTCCGTGTTTAAATGTTCTTCAGATTCCGACTCTGACTGTGGATGAAGACTCTTATTTTTATAGACACAGAGGTGGCCAGACTTCCTGTTATGTCTGGTTAACATGACACGGACCACCCCCCACCCCCCCACCCCCAGACCCGGTCTAGATCAGACGGAGGACACAGACACAGACAGACAACTGGTCTCACAGCAGCGGATCAGAGCCGAGCGGACAGAAGCAGAGTCCCGGTGAGTGAAACTGACAGAGAGAGAGAGAGACAGTTCAACCTGCTGTGTGTCTGACAACTGTTGATACAGCACTTACTGCCTGTCTGTCTGTCTCTGTCTCTCTGTCTGCCTGTCTCTCTCTCTCTCTCTGTCTGAGTGTCCGTTTCTCTCTCTGTCTGACTGCCTGTCTGTCTCTGTCTGTCTCTCTGTCTGCCTGTCTCTCTCTCTCTCTCTGTCTGAGTGTCTGTTTCTCTCTCTCTCTCTGTCTGACTGCCTGTCTGTCTGTCTCTCTCTCTCTCTTTCTCTCTCTGTCTGACTGCCTGTCTGTCTCTGTCTGTCTCTCTGTCTGCCTGTCTCTCTCTCTCTCTCTCTCTCTCTCTCTCTGAGTGTCTGTTTCTCTCTCTCTCTCTGTCTGACTGCCTGTCTGTCTGTCTGTCTCTCTCTCTCTCTGTCTGCCTGCCTGCCTGTCTGTCTCTCTGTCTGTCTCTATCTTTGTCTGTCTGTCTCTCTGTCTCTCTATCTCTCTGTCTCTCTGTCTGTTTGTCTCTCTCTCTCTCTCTCTCTCTCTCTCTCTCTGTCTGACTGCCTGTCTGTTTGTCTGTCTCTCTCTCTCTGCCTGTCTCTCTCATTCTCTCTCTTTGTCTGTCTCTCTCTCTCTTTCTCTGACTTCTGACCATCAGCTGCAGTGAAAGTTAGATAACAAGTCAATCAGTCAATCAACAGATAATGAATCAATAACTGTGAGACATCAGTCACTGATGACATCATTGACATCACAACTTAATATGGTCATCCCACATCATGTAATTGGCATGATAGGAACTGAATCAAAGGACGGACTGATCGATCAGCAGTTTGTTGATGTGGCGTTGAAGGTCAGAAACTGACTGAGGAACGGGACTGATCATCTGAAATCATCAGTGACTGATCATCACAATCTGCAGATATGAGATCAGTCTGAGGTGTGACTGAAAATCTAAGGACAATTCATTATTCAACTTTGTTCCACTCGTTCTTTTGAACCAGAGAGGCCTAAACGTGTGCTGAACAGTGCAATGATGTCATTGACTGCATGTGCTCAGTGGGAGTGAAGCTGCGTCCAGCTCTGGACGGAACCGCCTCAGCAGGTAGAAAACAATCCTCTGCAGGCATCAGAGACCAACTCAGGTCATTCAAAAAAGAATCCACATATTGGTGTTTCAAGTGAACTCCCATGTGGACGGGATGTGTGTCGTCGTCTGGTCTAAAATGTCAGTGGGTAGCTAAAGATATGAGTCAGCAGTTTCCGAGGCGACGTCTTCAGATTCATGAAATGAATGCAGATTCTTGTTCTGTCAGTCAGCTGATGGATATATTGACTCTCCCAGGTGACCATGGCGGCGCTCAGCTCGCCCCCCAGCAGCAGCGCCGACGCCTGCCTCAGCATCGTCCACAGCCTGATGTGCCACCGGCAGGGCGCTGAGAACGAGGGCTTCGCCAAACGGGCCATCGAGAGTCTGGTGAAGAAGCTGAAGGAGAAGAAGGACGAGTTGGACTCGCTGATCACCGCCGTCACCACCAACGGGGTCCACCCCAGCAAGTGTGTCACCATCCAGAGGACGCTGGACGGACGGCT
>JBBMOC010000189.1:135951-208451 GCA_037975185.1 Centropyge bicolor | reverse complement strand
GGTACTGTGTATTTGGAGTTCAGTTGCTCTGGTGTACGTCTGTAAAGGTTGTCAGTCATCGAGGTCATGGGATTCAGGTGAGGGTTGAATCAGCAGTACCTGTAGGTGCTTGGAGATGTTTCACTTCTCATCCAAGAAGCTTCTTCACTTCAGTAGAACTGAACAGAACTCTTGATTCAACCACTGCTAGAATTGCTCTTGTGTAGTTTCTACTTTGATTTCTATTCCTATTTTTCACTACTCTGTCCTTGTGCTGCTGCAACACCTGAATTAACTTTTTGGCCATCAATGAAGAATCATCTTCTGGCCTGATCTCATCTCATCTGGTCTGATCTGGGTTGATGTTTGATACCTCTCGTGCTCCTTGTCCTGTCCTCCATCTTCCTTCAGGTCCTCAGTCTCTGATAAAGGAGGAGTTCATGCAGGACTGTCTGGAGCTCGACCTGCCCCCCCACACTGACCCCTACAACCAGCCCCGCCCTGTCAGCATGTATCCCAGCATGCCCCTCTCTCCTCCAGGTCAGACTGTCAATCAAATGCATTTTATTTCCTATTAAAGTCACGTTGTGTCGGTTGACGTCCTGCTGTGTCTCCTGCAGGCAGCAGCTCCATGACAGCTGCATCTCTGTCAGCAGGTGGTGCCATCAGTTGCAGCAGGAGCGGTGGAGGTGTCGGCGGAGGTGCTGGGGGTGCCGGTGGTGGCAGTGAGGACTCCGGCCTCCTTCAGATTGCACCACCTCAAAACCACGGGGGTCACACCTCCCCACCTCAGCCAAACCCCCCTCTCACCCCCCAGCCTCCCCACCCTCCCACCCCTACCTCCCCACACCAGCAGAGCCCAGAGTACAGCAGCCCGCCCAACACTGGTACTGCTACACACACCTTTGCTTTACTTAAGTGCACCTCAGTTACACTAGTATCAGCAGTAGCTGCAACAACGGTGCTAATAGTTGCAGTAACAACAGTAGTGGAGTAGCAGTAGTAACAATCAATCTAGTAGAAGTAACAGTAACAATAGTAGTAGTAGAAGGAACAGTACCAGTAGCAGCAGCAGTAATAGTAGTTCTGTTAAGGTTCTCTGTCATCCAGTAGCCTCCAGTCCAGTTTCCTTCGATTCAACCCTTATTTGAAGTAGTAGTAGTAGCAGCAGTAGCTGCAGGAACAATAAAGCTGCATTAATAGAAGCACTATCTGTAGAAGTTGCAGTAGTCATAGTAGTAGAAGAATCAGAAGTCGCAGTACCACAGTAATAAACATAATATTAGACAGATACTAACCTGTGTTCTGTGTCTCTGTAGCCACCTGGCCAGGTAATAGCCCCGCCCCCTACAGCACTGCAGGGCCTCATCAGAGTGGGCGGAGTCATCAGCAGCCTCCTTTACATCATCATCACCACGCCCCCAACACTCACTTCTGTATGACATCATGTGGCCGTCCATGAGAAATACCAAACTAAAGTACTGCAATAGCAGTAGTAGTGCTTTACCGTGGTACTGAATCTAAGTGTTTGTTCCTACAGGGTCACAGCATCACAGTACTGCTCCGTATCCACAACCAGTGTCCAATCACCCAGGTACAAAATCGGTCCAGAATTATCACTTCCTAAATATGTCCTTATTTTCCTAAACTTCATATTCCAAAAACTGCAACTGTCCTCTTCTTTTACCCCTTCTCCATCTGACTTTGTCCCTCTGTCCCTGGTAGACTGTCTCACTTTGTCCTCCTGTGTCTCAGGTCCAGAGTTCTGGTGTTCCATCTCATACTTTGAGTTGGATGTTCAGGTCGGGGAGATGTTTAAGGTCCAGTCCAGCTGTCCTCTGGTGACAGTGGATGGTTATGTGGATCCTTCAGGAGGAGACCGTTTCTGTTTGGGGCAACTGAGTAACGTCCACCGCACCGCCACCAGCCACCGCGCGAGGTGACCAGTCTGACCAGTAACAGTACTGGTGGTAGCAGGAAAAAAATAAAAATTGTTATGAAATGAAGTCTGATTTAGAGTGAGGGGGAAAACAACCAGTGGCTTCACCCACTTCTACAAGTGTTTCTGTTATTGTGTCCACCCCCTGTCTCCTTTCTTCATTTCTATGTAGAAATACTGACTTGTCCCTCCGTCTTCTTCTGCTTGTCCTTTTCCTGCAGACTCCACATCGGCCGAGGGGTTCAACTAGAATGTCGAGGGGAGGGAGATGTGTGGATGCGTTGCCTTAGTGACCATTCAGTGTTCGTCCAGAGTTTGTACCTGGACCGTGAGGCGGGTCGAGCGCCAGGAGATGGAGTTCATAAGATCTACCCAGGAGCTTATATCAAGGTGAGTTTGTCAATATGCAGACACCACTCCGCTGTACACACGAGAGAAAGTTCCATCTGTAGTTTTTGTTTGTATCCAGACTGAAGACTTGGTTTCTCTGTGACTCACCCTGACAGCTATATCAAATATTACAAAATCAGTCTTTTTTTAAAAGTTGTTTTGTTATTGGGCAATAAACAGGGAGACAGGAAACAAAGGCCCTCGCCTGGAACTGAACCAAGGACGTATTGTGGTTGAGGTTTTTAAAGCTTGACACTGTGATACGCTGATACTACTAGCACTACTACTACTAATAATAATGATAATAATAATAATAATTTTAATGATGTATGTTTATTTTCTGTGTGTTCAGATTTGACTCAGTTATAACTCTGAGAAGCAGAAGTGTTTTCAAGCATTTTAAAGTTTTTCAGCATCTCTGTGTCACTGCTGCAGCTCCACCTGCTGATAAACTACAATAACTCACTTCCTGTTGTCGTTAGAACACCTGCATACACCTGTATGTATGCCTGACCTCACTCACTCCTCACCTCCCCTTCAACTCCCCTGAGGGAGGCACCTCACACGCTGAAACCCTCTGCTTCAGATAAGAAACAAACGTGCATAGTTACTTAAAATCGTGACATTATTGAAATGTGAAAAATCTGAAGACTGGAGTCCTGAATGCTTCATCTGCCCTGTCTGTCTGTCTCTCACCCTCATGTCTCTCTCCAGGTGTTTGACCTGAGGCAGTGTCACAGACAGATGCAGCAGCAGGCAGCAGCAGCTCAGGCGGCAGCAGTGACTCAGGCTGCAGCGGTTGCTGGTGCGATTCCTGGACTGAACAGTGTGGGGGGCATCGCACCTGCAGTCAGTGAGTGTCACCTGTCTCTCTGGGTACCTATCTGTCTCTGCATGTTTGAGTTCAGAATCAGAGAGTTACAATCAAAGTTACAACAGAACAACAGAGAGCAGAGCAGAAGTGTGTAAAAGATTGTTTTTACCTTTAAAAATGTCAGTCTGAGGAGTGAAGCAGTGACTTCCTGTCTTCTTCCAGGTGTGTGTTCGGCAGCAGGTCTGGGCGTAGACGACCTGCGCAGGTTGTGTATTGTGCGTCTGAGCTTCGTTAAAGGTTGGGGGTGTGATTACCCGCGTCAAAGCATCAAGGACACCCCCTGCTGGCTGGAGGTTCATCTGCACCGAGCGCTGCAGCTGTTGGACCAGGTGCTTCACACACTGCCGCCACGAGAACACACACTCTGACACACTGCTACAGGTGTGTGCATGTGTTTCCTCAGTAGGCTGGAGGTAGGTAGGGTTTAGCTGACAGGACAGCCAATCACAGCAGAGGATTCATCCGCAGCTGAAAGCAGAAGCTGGAACATGTTTAGAAGACGTCACCTGAACCCTCTACCTGACACCACCTGACTGTCGAGATTCATAAGCTACACCCACCGCATCCTCCACAGGTGAAAACAGACACCCCAGTTCATTCGTCAGTTCAGAAAGCTTCAGACAATCGGCCAACCACAGCATCACATCCCTCCTGTCACTCCAAACAGTTTCCATGGATACTAGCATCCAGTGTCTCTCCTCTCTTTAATTGCTGCTCTTCAAGTGGATTGCTTTGCTTTTGTTTGTCTTTGTTAGTAATATTTCTGTTTTATTTCGGGACAAAATTCAGGCAGATGCTGATTAATTAAAAGTTTAGGATATTTTTGAAGTGTAACTGAACATCAGGCGAAGCATTTACTGAATCATTAAACAAAGAAGTTCACTGCATTTAAAAGGAGCACAGCTCCCAGAGGCTGACACCGTCAAAAATGTTCCAGAAATACTAGAACAAAGGAGAAATGAAAAATGTTTAGCAGCAGCCTCTTAATGCAATAAGATATTCATTTTATCGTTCCTCAGCAGAGAAATTCAATATTGTGTAATATTGTCTGTGGACCCAGTTCAATATTCAGTATCTGGACTGGTCCAGTTCATTAATGCACAGCTTCATACACAAGCCTGAACCTGCCATATTCACTCCCAGTTCTTTGTTTCCATGTCTGATTGACCTGTGGAGTTCCTCAGGGCTTCTGGTTCCCGTCTTTTTCACCCTTTAAATGTTCCCTTCAGGACACAATATTTAACAGTCTTGTCTGGTATCATTGCTATGCTGATGGTATCTGGGAAACGTTGCCTGATGATGGTTTTCTGGAGTTTATGTTTCAGTCTCACGTCACATGATATAAAATGTTTTTGTATTGTGGGTGAACTGACCCTTTAACATCAGTTGCTACATTTTCCACAGAGTGATGTCGTCTTTTTGTTTGGTCCTTCAACATGGCACTGAAAGTCTATTGATTATTTATTATATTATCTGCCAAAGAGTCATTTCCTGTTCTTGATGACATCATATCCTGTTTACTTTTAGATTCAGATTATTTATTCTCTCATCTGTCTTTTTTCTCTCAGCTTTTTTTTTTAAAAAACACATTTTATATTTTAAAGACTTTTATACTGAAAGGGTCTACAACATGTGCTGTTTATTCAAAATCAAAATTTTCTCATAAAAATCTTCCTCTGTGTCTTTATTTTTCTTTTGGCATCCGAAGCTCAGTCTGAGCTTTGCTGTTCAACACATGTAACTCATATATTAGTTAACAATAACTAACATAACCTACCAATAATTTAATTCCATCTTTTTAGTATTTTTTTACTTACTGTATTCTCTTTCCTTTAACTTTATTTTTCTCTGAATTTCACCAAAGGATTTAAATCACTGTCATCAAACATAAATAACCAATGACCAATGTAAAGCATGTAGGAATCTGGAGTGATAAACAGACACTTTTTGAACACTTCCTGTTTGAGGTTTGAACAGAAACAGAGATTATGAATGTGGTTAAAGCTGGTTAGAGAATTGTCTACAAACTGAAACACATCAGTGCTTTAACACCAGCTAGCTGCGCTTCAACCTGAACTCCATTGGGTGGCAGCAGTGAGCAAAATGCAGGTTCAGGTGTTTCCTCACCTGCCCAACACCTCAGAAAGAAACTGAACACAGACATTCAGGAGTAATCCCATTTACATAACATTGTACTATATATTCTACAGTCTGTATCTGTACTACTGCTGCTACAGCTACTACTACCTACAGTACAATTACTACTGCGGTCAGTACAATCAGTACTTCAATTATTTCCTGCTCATCATCAATACCAGAGAAAATGGAATAAGATGAGAGAACATAATTTAAAAGACAAGATTTACTTAGAATTTCACGACAAATGAGCAAACATGTCTGTTCACGAAGACCAAGAGATGTGAGTGAAAACCCTGGAAAAAGACAGGAAGTGGACCTGATGTTGGGATGTGTTTGTCAGTTAGGGCTGCAACTAAAGAGTCATTCCACTGTTGAGTAACCTGCTGATGATTTTGATGAATGGATTAACTGTTTTGTCAGACAAAAGCAAAACTGCCCATTAGAATTTTCCTCAGGCGGCGTCTTCACGTCTTCTAATATCTCATCTTGTCCTAAACCCCAAAATATGCAATTTACCATCATGTTTGACAAAGAAAAGCAGCAAATATTCACATTTAAAAAGATGAAACAGCAACATTTTGGTATTTGTGCTTAAAAACGACTAAAAAATTAAAGTCATTCCCAATCATTTTCTGCTGGTCAACTAACTGCTCATCTGTCATGTAATGCAGTCGTTTAAAGACATAAAGCTTTATTCGTCCCAGGGTGCAAAAATTCAAAGGGAATTAAATTTGGATTATTTTGTGAAAATATTTCTTCAATCAACAATGACTTTCATGCTTACATTAGCATAGACTACATGGCCAAAAGTATGTGGACAGCTGACTGTATGTGAGATGCAGCTTTAATGGAATTGGGCCATGAAAAACAGAGATACCCCTGAAGGCACCTTCACATCAGATGTTGAGCAAAACATAAGAAGGTCTCAGGCGCGTGACTGTGTGCTAACCTGAGTCTGTTCGAGTCACAGCTTAAGAGAACATGAACGACACTTACACACACAACAGCTGTTGTTTTGTTGCTTTGTGTGTTTGTGAATGAAACGACGCGAACTTGAAGGGATCACTAAAATATGGCGCCAATGAGGACAAAGGTGGGCGTGTGCAAAGTTTAAACGTTTCGTATTCGCCTTCTTATTGGTTACAATGAAGTAACGCCTTTGCATTTCCAACCAATCGGAGAGAAGACTGTTGCATAATAAGTTACAGGGGGTGGGGCTCAGTGAGCGAATCCTCTTCGGACCAATTGGAGTCCAGAATCTAAAAATACGCAAGTATTCTTCGTGAGTGGGCGTGGTCTCCGGCGGAGGTCGGGCGCGGGCGAACATGGCGGTTCAGTGACCGACTGAGAGGCGACAGAAGGCGGAAGCTTCACCTAGAGCAGCGCTGCTAAGAACCGGATCGTTCTCACTTTGCTTTGTTCCACTTTGTGTTCGTGAACATGGAGATGAAGAAGCGGCTCAACGTGGAGCTCCGGAAGCGGAACCCCGCCGAGGTTTGAGACCAAACTCTTTATTTCCCGACACACTGAAGCGACGAGCCGGAACCGCTCAAATTATCTCCGACATTTTGACCCACAAATAATCCAACATGGAGGAGGCTCCGCCGGAGGAGCCGCTCTGTGGGAAGCGGCTCTCGGAGCTCCCTCCGTTAGCATCGCGGCTACAGCCGAGTGGCTGAGCGCGCAGCCGCGGTCCAGCGGTTCGGACCGGTCGTTGTCGCTCGGCGCTCGTTTCGGTGCACCGAGAGAAAATCCAGCTGCGCAGGCTGTTTGGTTCCGCGTCCGCTGGTCGAAGCGGTCCCGGTTCACCGAGCAGTGACATTTTAACCTTCGGTGTTCGTTAACTAACGACGGTTCCTCGTGCCTGTAATGTGACGGCGCGCTAAACCGTACTCCACTCATATATTCACACATTCTCGCTGTTCACGGTTCTAGACCAACGCGCGTCTCGGTCGCCGCGCGGTTCAGGTCTCTTTACGCGTGTTCGCGTCCCGCTGGTCGCTTCGGCCCACATTTGGTCCAGCATCAGTCTTTCTGCGGGTCCGAGGGGGAAGTTTAAAGAGCGGCTTTGCTCCCGCCCACCCCGCCGCTCCGTCCCGGAGTTCACAGCCAACATCACCGAGCCCGTTTGTTCAACGTGAAGCAGAAAATGCGGTGATGATGAAGAAGAATCTGATTTTCAGCCTCAGTTGTTTCATCGACGGTTTTTTAGCCGCACTTAGGTTCGTTGATTCTCTTCCGAACTTTCAACTTGCAACTTTTCCATCAATTATCTCAATACGTGCCGTTAAAAACATGAAAGGAGAAAATGAGAATTATTTCCAGTCACTACAGATTCAAACCAGCTTCTGTGCGCGTGCGCGTGCCTCCTGTAGTTGGCTCTTAAACCTGAATGTTTGTGTTTCCTGTTTAACAGAAGCAGGTGTGAAGCTCAGTGGCTTTTGAACAGGAGCTGGTCTGAGGTCAAATTTATTGATTTGTCTTTTTTCACAAATCTGACATCAAATGTAAAACTGTCTTAATGCTGTGGTTTGTCGCCTCGGCAGCTTCCGATGGTGTAACACTGAGGGCGAGTAGAACTGAAGCAGTGTTGCTGTTAACATCTGTCCTCCTCAGGTGGCTGGAATCAATTCAGACTAGAGCTGCAACTAATGAATTCAATGAATTAGAGCCAAAGAAATTCGGTATCAAATCTTATTTCTGCAGCTGAAATCACTAAATTTCCCTGAATGTGTCTTTTTACAGTTGAAAGTCAACTTGTGTGTCTGGACAAACTTTAGACTGAAACACATCAGATCCTGATGTTGGTCAGAAAACAGTGCAGATATGTCAAGTATTAAATGGGTTTAACTATCTTCTCCTGCTTTGTCGTGACTGAAACCGGAGTCTCTCTGCTGGATGAGGTCGTGGTCACATGGTCTGTTGTGGTCGTCAGGTGGTGGAGCTGGTGGTGGATAACTGTCGCTCTGCTGACGGAGAGGTCGAAGGTCTGACGGGCGAGTACACAGAGCTGGAGATCCTCAGTATGGTGAACGTCGGCCTCACTTCGCTCTCCAAACTGCCTTCGCTGCCCAAACTACGCAAGGTCAGTCCCACGTTTGCTGTTCCCACGATGCAGTGCTGTTTCAGGTACCATCGGCGGTGTGTTCCTGTGTTTCAGCTGGAGGTCAGCGATAACACCATCTCAGGAGGTTTGGACACGTTGGCAGAGAAATGTCCCAACCTGACGTACCTGAACCTCAGCGGGAACAAGATCAAAGAGCTGAGCACCATTGAGGTTCTGGTGAGTCTGACGTGGTTTCTCCTTCACGTCTGTGCTGGAGACTCGACAGGTGGAGTACAACTCGTGAGGCGAGAGACGTGTCCGCCAGGCAAGGACGTGGAGACGTCCCCGTGTTGGAGCAATCGGGTTTGTCGGTTAAGGTTTGAGGGATTACACTTGTAGCTGTAAAGCAGTTGAGAAACAGACAGACTGAGTATGGACAACTTGTTAGAAACTCTATTGTCTTAAACTGAGAGATTCTCAAAGCCAGTGGAGCCCCAGTCTTCCATGTGACAGGCAGAGACACTGTCCTCTGCTGTCGAGCTCTCTGACTGACTCGCGCTGTGCTCGTCTGTTCTGCAGCAGAACCTAAAGAACCTGAAGAGTCTGGATCTGTACAGCTGTGAAGTCTCCACGCTGGAGGATTACAGAGAGAGCGTCTTCGAACTGCTGCCTCAGCTCACGTATCTGGACGGATACGACCAGGAGGACAACGAGGTGCCCGACTCCGAGGCCGACAATGGTGAGACTCGAACTGACGGGAATTTAACCAAACTCACATGAACAGGCTTCGTTATTATTTACCTCCTCATGATGAAGTTGTAATTATTAGTAATTAGATAAAGAAATGAAGTCTGATGTTTATATTTTCTTGGCGTGATGTCACTGTCAAAGAGGCGCTGCTTTCAGGACAAACCACAGAGAAGTGGACTGAGATACTAGTCCGACTCACAGGAAGTGGACTGTTGAGGAGAAGTGACTCGACAGGTAAAGGTGTGACGACGGATTGACAGTTTAGCAGCAGATAAACCAAAAAGATAACTTTGGACCTGGTTCTGGCCTCAGTCCCTTAAACCTGTTTCACAGTTGTCTCACACGGCCTCCTCATATCTGAGCCAGTAAAGAATGGAAGGCTTGATTTCATGAAATGTTCTCCGTTTATGAAAGTGTTAATAGGCACATGTGCCCATATGTTTGACAGGAATGTGTAAAGAGGAGTGTTGGTCACTGTTGGTTCAGGGGGCTTCAGCACGTCAGGACACGTGAAGCCCACTGAGCACAAACCTAAAGTGTTTCAGTCCAGACGACAAACCGCTCCAAAGAGCTTGTTACGACTGCAAAGGTTCCACTGTGACGCCAAGGATTCGACTGAAAAGAATATCAGTCAAGCAAAGGTCCAATGTTCAGCTGACGTTTTGTTCCAGACGACGATGAGGAAGCTGGTCCACCTGGAGACGACGACGACGATGAAGATGAGGATGACGAGGAAGGCTCTGAAGGGGATGAGGATGAGGTGGGCCTGTCATATCTGATGAAGGAGGGAATCCAGGTGAGTCTGCAGCCGGTGATGAACACACAGAGCAGCCGAGGACAGCCTCACCCACCCGTTTGTTCTTCCTCAGGACGAAGAAGATGATGGAGACTACGTTGAGGAGGAGGAGGAAGATGACGAGGAGGAGGAGGAAGATGGAGGTTTGTGTTTAGTTGGTTTGAAACGCTCTGCTGCAGGACGACACAGTGTCCTAGTTCATTATCGATCTCTCCTGAAAACGTCACTTTGAATCTGATGACGACTCCGTCTCAGGGTATTCCCTTTATTGTTGAAATTAGTTTATTGTGTTTCGTATTTTTACTTTTTGTTTTCACTCTACAACACTTCAGAATCTAGAAAGTAAATCTAGAAAGAAGGCGTATCTTTGTGGGATTGTTAAAGTTGATCATGTGACCTGATCAAAAGCTGCTAATTTGAAGTCTCAGAGTCTGGTGTGTTTAGGCTCAGCAGATTAGATGTGATTTACACAATGTTTGTATCATCTCCGTCTCTCCAGAGAGAGATCGAGGGCAGCGACGCTAGCGAGAGAATCAGAGAAACAAACTCTACAGCAGATGATATGTTTTTTTATGTAATATTTTCTTTCAAGGGACGAGCAGCTTTAATGTGAACAAGCTTCTTGTGTCTCTCAGATGTGGACACTGCAGGTGTTCAGGGGGAGAAGAGAAAGCGAGATGCAGAGGATGAAGGTGACGATGATGATGATGAATAATCACCGTCACACACTGGAACACCGAACACCCCCGCCCCGCCCCACACCACCCTCCTCCAGTGACCTCTGACCCCTTCAGCCGGCCGGACGTCACCTCAGAGCTGCAGACAGGCAGGAAACACGTCGCTGTGATCCGGATCAGGCTTAAGATCAGTGCTCCCCAAACACACCCTGAAACAAAACTACTTCTACTGCCATCACTGTCAGGTGACTGATGATGTCATCCTTAACCTGGTAACATGTGATCAGATGACGGATCAATACTCAGCTGATCAACAGGATGTGTTAAGATTCAACTTTGTTGTCTCAGTGTTCTGATTGGACCACTGGGGGGCGACAGAGACTTCAACAGTCTGAAAGCTTGATTTACAACCAAGTAACTGAGTACATTTACTGCAGTACTGTACAAAGTGCAGTTCGAGGTACTTGTATTTGAGTAATTCCATTTAATCAAACTTGTTTGACAGTAATAGTTCCTGCTTCCTGTTTACAGACTGAACACAGCAGAATTTGTTCTTTGGCTTCACGTCTCATAACCAGAGAAAACAGCTCGTCAACAAACAGATCTCAGATCAGTGCGTCGAGTCTTTTTACAGACCGTTACCGCAGCCGTTGTTGCTCCGTGTCCACACATGCTGCGTTCAGGTGCTGTGTGAAGGTAGGGCACCTGTGTTTTGATAATCTCTTAGCGCCACCCTCGGCAACTGCGAGGCCTTCAGGTATAATCACTCTTCACAGATCCACTTCTCCCAGCGGCGCCACCGTAGCTGCTAATGTTGCTACAAACAAAAATCAGTTCACTGTAAGCTGATGGAACAGCTCTGTTACTTTTAGACTGAAAATCACTGTTTGTGCACGTTGTTGTGACTCAAGTTTGTAGACATTTTACACATGGTGCAAAATACCCATTTTAATGAATCCACTCATTGGAATTTGTCACCCAGCCTCAGATCCGTCCTGAAATATGAAGCACTGTCACAGATGAGGGACCCAGCGAGAAGTTAAAGCCAGCGCCAGCTCGTCTGAAATTTAAAATCTTTACCATCTGTTTGTTTGGGGGTTAATCACATTTTCCGCACAGCGACAGTCTGAAGTGTTCTGATTGGATGATTCTGACAGCTGTGCACTCTGGGAGGCTTTGGTCTTTATTTTAAAAATGGATTTTACTGTATTAACCTTTTGCATCAGGTGTGACACCCCCCCCCCGTCATCTGCTGCTCTGTTCTCGGTGTCGGTCCGGTTCCTCCTGGTCTCTGGATCCAGACTCCGGATCCCGTCTCTGGTCTGTGTAAATAGGAGTGAACTGGCCTGTGTAGGTTTTTCTCGTGTCGTCCTTTATGAACCTGAACTGTGTTGAGTTTGGAAACGTGAAGCGGGAGCAGATTCTCTTCCTCTGAGTTAATTTTATTTTTTTATTCCCGTCTTCTGACTGTGTCGCTGTAACCAGAGTGTTTTTCAATAAAAACAACTGAATTCTCACCGTTTCCTCTGTCAGTCAACGCGTGGTTGGAACCTTCATTAGAGAGAAGTCTCAGCTCCCTGCTCATCGATCGTCTGTTGGAAAACAGTGAACCAGCAGCAGATTCTGTTTACTGAGAGAAAACAGAGCTTTTACTCCTTCTAATTAACGTATAATAATAATAGTAAGTACTTGATTATTTAATTAGCAATTATTTTAGCCCTATCTAACAAATAATGAAAAAACAGTCATTTGAGTTTAGTGAGACTGAATTGTTTTCCAAAAAGATTTAAAACAAACCCTTGGGAATAACCGAAAGAAAAAATACTCAAAGTAAACAGTTATGAGCAAGTTTTCATCATTTCTTCCCAAATGAGGAAGAAAGTTTCTCATCTTTACCTGCAGGAGTTTTACACTTGACGCTGCTTTTTGAGTCACTTTTTTTTCTTCATATTTTCCTGTAAAGAAATGTGAAACTTATTCTAGAGAAAACGGTCGTGACTCAGTCTGGAAAGAACCGACTCATCAGCACAGAGCCGCTTCCTGTCCAGGCTGCTGCTCATCAGGTCATAGTGTTGTTGTGGATTTCAGCAATGCTTCAGCATAAAAATGCAAAATCAAGAATGATACTTTTCTGAGACAGAAGGAGCAGACACAAACTAGGCTCGAGGCAGGGAACCTTATTACAACAAGATCAGAGCACAGCTCAGTTCAGTTCGTTTCCACTTTCCAACACTATTCATCTCCTCTTGCTCTCCGCCTTTCCTAATACATGTGTATGTGATACCACTGGACATGACCGCCTGGTCCACTTCACGATTTTGTCTTGGGAGACTTGAGAAATCAATATAAGAGTTTCACCACATGGTGGCGCTGCACATCATGAACACAGCCACACGTTTCACTACTCTTTCATTTGGCTTTTCCTTAACTGTTTGTTTGATGGGGTTTTGTTTTTTATATTAAAAGTTTTTTATTTGCTTCACCGCCAATGTAGTTTTTTTTTTTTTTTAACTAAGAGGTTTTTACATTTTCACCTGCAATATAAACTATAATTGATCTCATATTTGCAACTGCATCCCTTCAGTAAGTTTGCTCTGATGATGTCACACTGAGCTGTACATAGACCTAAACTACAGGTCAGAGGTCATGTGATGTCATGATTTTTTGTCCTAATCAGTCATCGATCAGTGATCAATACAGTCTGATATCAGCCTGTGTGTGAGCGAGAAAAGTCCAGCTCACTCTCACACACTCCTGAACCTGTGTGTGTGTGGTGTTTGTTAAGTTTCCTGTTTGTCAGGCAGTGAGGCTACTGAAAGACTGTCCAGGTGTTATGGGAAATGTCTGGCTGTTGATGACACTGACGAGAGGCTGGTCGTCGTCCCGGCGTCACCTGTGTGCGCAGCTCAGTCTGAGGATTTCAATTTGCTTTGATTTGTTTGGATGAGCTGAGACGTCACCTGACAAACAAATGAGCTGCAGACAAACACCGACTCTCAGCACTGAGTCATTCAGGTGTTGAAGCTCCGCCCCCTCCTCGGACAGCTGACACCGCTCTGTGAGGTCAGACTGGGACACTCGGTCCTGTCTGGCTGCTCCGTCACCATGGACACAGATGTTATAGCAGAGTTTGTATGAGAACTTTATTAACAACATGTCAGGAAGTCAGACAGCATTGAGAGACGAGCTGAAGGTTTTTAGTGATGTGTTTTGGTTCGCTTGGATTTTCCTCTGTGTGAAGGGAATATGATGAGAAACTCAGCTGATTCAGACCAGAGCAAACAACCTGCCATGTTACCTCACACAGTGAGTCTTCTCATCAGGTGTGAACTGGAGATATTGTATTTCAGGACAGTTGTCACACACACACACACACACACACACAGAGCACTGACACAGGTTCAGTTTGCAGGTTTTATTTTAGCACATGAACTGATCAGGACTCACAGCAGCAGGACCAGCTCACATCACAACTGGACTACATTTCCCGTCATCCACTCTGGGTGTGAGGCTGCAGGAGCTGCTCAGTGACACAATCAAATGATCAAAACAGAAGGAAATGTTTGTTAGCAGGTGAAAATTAAAGGAGGAATCCACCATTCTAGTCAAACACCTGCTCAGTCTGATGTAACTGATCTGAGACCTGCACTATAAAGAAAATCAGTGAAACCAGAACAAACCAGATTCTCCTCCTCCAGCTTTGAGTTCTTCACTGTGACGGCTCACAAAAATTACTTACAAAAATACATCATGAACTTTCTCCAGTTTACAATTTTCTGTCCAGAATATTGGTGTCTTCCTTTATATCTGTGTTTGACTAGAAGTTTAAAGTGAAAAATGTTGAGTCTTTGCTTAAATCAATAAAAGCAGATGGAGATTTAACCTGAGCTTTTGCACCTTCACTTTGTCTTTGGTGTGATATCCTTCTCATTTTATTGCTTCATTTCATCTCCCAACACACAGAGAAACAAATTCAACACACGTACAAAGGTTTGCATCTTGTTTTAAAAAACTGAACTTTTTTCAGTAAAACTCTGATTGATTGTATAAACTGCACATTTGGTTGAGATATTTTGATGCATGTTTGATTCCCGTCCATCATCATGTGACCTGCTGAAGGTCGACGGCTCAGTTCTATCATTTGTCCAACCTGCTTAAGTGAAACTACGCCCACTTTCATATGGTCGAATCCCTGATCACAGCGTTACCATGGAAACCACACTCACACAGGTCCCATCAAGTCTAACAGCTTCAGTCGCTTTGGAAATAGTGACATGAGGATGAAATGACTGTTTTCAGGGTGTTAAGGGAAACGTTCATTATGAAGGTAACAGTTGGAGTCGAGCTGTTTTAGGTGGAGCTCTGTGCCCCACAGTGCACAGTGACACCTGCTGTTGCTAACTGGTCCTGATCTGTAGAGACCAACCATCAAACGCCCTGAGGCCTGGATTCGTTGAGTCTAAGTTACAAGTGTGTTTCAGGTTCTTTGAGGATTGGATTCAAACAGACAATCAGTCCAGTTCTTTAAATAATATTTCCACCTGAGTCACAGAGTTTTCAGCTGAGACAGGAGGCGGTTGCTTCACCGTCGCCTCCACTTTCACATTCAGAAGAGGAAGACGAGTCTGAGGTTTGGAGGATGGAAGCTGCTGCTGGTTCTTCACACATCGTGCAAAATATGTGCTTGGAGTCAGTTTTAAGGTCTCAGTCTGCAGCTAACTGTGTTGAGCACGACACCTGAACCGACTGACCTGCCCTCGTGAAAAACAGAGGAACCGCTGTGAATGAAACCGCTCTACATTCGTGTCAGCAGCTCTGCGATGCTGTGCTACAAACAATGAGCTAACAACTAGCATGCTAACATCCTTATGTTTAGCAGGTATGTTTACCATGTTCACCATCTTGGTCTAGCATGTTAGCATGCTAACATTAGCTGAGGCTGATGGGAATGTCATTAGTTCTGCAGGTATTTGGACAGAAACCAAAGTATTGGACACATTGAAATGTTGACCTGATGATGGCGCTAGATGAAAAGTTGGAGGATCAGCAGAGTAATGACAGTTCATTAATTATAAATTATACAGTTAATGTACCATTAATTGTATAATTTTCATGTCCAGTTCTCAGCTGCATAAAACTTCAAACTTTTTTACATTCTCTAAAGTTGTAAGAGCTCATCTGCACGTGTTGTTACATGAATATTCATAAAGAAAAATACAAAGGATCTAAAGTGACGTGGGCAGAAAAGACAGACAAGATCTTTGTCTCTGAACTCTCGTCTTGGCACATTTTCATTCACTCTGACGAGAGACATCACACAAGTTTTCTTTCAAGGTACTTCAAGTGTTTTGCTCTATTTTTGTTGCTGAGGACATTTGTGCAACTGAAAAGAGACTTTTTCAAAACCTGGAAAAGTGTGCAGGGATACTTCCAAAGGACATGACTTAAGTTAAAGCTAAGCTAAGGAAGATATTTTCTGAGGATGCGTTCTGCACCTGAGCGCTGAGCTGTATCAGTCGGCAGGACAGTCCTGGTTCCTCCTGACAGCTGAAAATCAAAACCTGAATTTTTCCATTTCAATTTTTTGTCTCCAGTTGTCAACAGCGCTGTCTGCAGTCCCACAAACAGGAGCAGATGCTGCGTTCAGCTTGGTGGCTTTACCTGGACTGGACCGGTCTCTACCAGTTCCTGGCAGAACCATTCAGTCCCGTGCAGTTGACATCAGGCTCTTGTGGTCTGGGTTTAATTTGGCGCTGTTGGAGGGGGTGAGGGAAGGGGAGGAGTCCAGTTGTCGGTACAACGCCCTCAGCTCCTTCACCTCCTCCAGCACCTCCTGTGCCCGACTCCAAGCTGCCGCTGCTTCCTTCAGTAGCCTCTCAGCTTCCTCTCGCACTCCTTCAGTCGACTCCTTCCCCTTCATCTTTCCCCGCTCCTCAGCCTGCCTCTCAGTCTCTCCCCGCACCTCTATCAGCAGCCGCTCAGTCTTCTCCAGCTTCTGGCTGATCAGTTGCTGCAACTGGCTGATGGGCGCATCGGTGCTGGTCAGTGTGGAGGCCGGTGAACGGGAAGTTGCCACCATCTTATTCGTAGTAGCTTTAGTTTCTGAGTGCGTCAAGATCTCATCCATAGAGGTGCATCGGTTTTTCTCTGCTGTCGTCAGGCGTTTTTCAGGTTGGGGTGTTTGGACAGGGCCCGTCTGCTCCCATACCACTGCCGCCTCACGGGGAAGGCTCTGGGATTTCCCAGAAGCCTCTCCAGTCCTGGCATAGAGAGCACTGTCGGTTTTGGACCTGGGACAGTCTGGACTTAGGTGGGACAGAGATTTGTCCAAGTGGACCCTGAAGGTGTCGCAGCCATTGGCTCCCTGAGGAGATGGAACATCCTCCTCCTGGATTAGATCCAGAGTCAGCATCCCATCTGAGGAAGAAGTGGAGGCCTGGACACAAAGAGGAGCCCTGTCAGTCCACTGACATAAAAGAAACAAAACATTTCAGATATCTGAGCAGTAAAACTGTTGCTGGTTTTAATCTTTGCCTCATGAACAGCGTTTGACAAAACAATCTCAACTCAAGGCTCACACAGTCTTCATCAGCAGATTCGATTTGCCTCAGTGTTGAAACTTTCCATAATTTGGAGGAACTTTAGGACTTATCATCCAGGTTGACTTAAGGACTTTGACAACAACTGAGCACATCTCATCTGCTGATGAGCAGCATGCGCATCAGTCAAAAACTCCAGAACAAGAAAGTAAGTGGTTATTTTCAGCTGTCTTTCAGTCCTCAAGATCACAATTTATTACCTCTCAAAAGTAGCTGTAAAAAGTAAACACTACTAATTTATAAGATAACCAGCAGCCTTTGCAGAAATCCTTATTTAAACGGCTCATTTTGTTCCATTGAAAATCCAGAAAAGGCCCAAGAAAGATCCATTTTGCTGTGATTTTGCCAAAATGTATTCAATATGGACATTTAAGGCTTCTGGTGAAGGAGAGTGACGATGGGTGACGATGGAGGATCAGACTGACCACAGCCAGCAGGTGACCTCTGGTCGGCAGCCGTCGGTTGTGAGGAATCTTCACTCGATTTCGAGTCAGATGAGACAGCTGAGAGTCTTCGACTGTCACCTGGACACAACACAAAGAACATGTGAGCTTTGACTTCCTGTTCAATCTGTGTGGTGGTTGTTCTACACGCTGCTGTCCTGTGTGGTGGTCCAGTGCTGAGGATTCGGTGCTTTCACTGCTGAGACCTGGGTTCAATTCCCGGCCAGGGTACACCCACGCACCTGTGTGAGTGTGCTGGTGCCTCGTAGTAGCAGCCTGAATGGAACTTTCCTCACTGTAGGACTAATGATGGAAATGAAATTAAACAAAAAAAACAGCATCATTTCAACTGTTGTGCGGCTCTCTAAATTTAAAGCATCGTCGCCTACAAGAATTCTAAAGGGGATTTAAAGTACTGACTCGTGTCCCGACATTTTTTTTAGTTTAACTGTCCAGTCTGACCCTGTATTCAGCAATTTAAGAAGAAACAATTAAAGTAAAATAAGAATGTTCCATAAAGCATCACATCACATGAGACAGTGAATATTGTTCTGTTTCTTCCTAATGGTCAGAGAGGTTTTATTGCTCCAGTATTTCTGTGTAACTCTGAACACAGAAACCCAGCAGAGTGTGAACAAACATGGTAAGAATGATCTTAAACAGAGCTTCAGATACAAACATTAACTGCAATGTCAGATTTCATTCCTGCCTGAATGAAAAACACCACAACATCAATGTGACATGAATGTGGCCTGGAACACAATGTGTGTGTGAGAGGAAGGGTATTGATCACAGTATTGATCACAGTATTGATCGGTGGAAAAGATGAGGGTTGTTGACTGAACGTTTCCTGCTGCTGACGCTGTTATTGTCAGTGAGGACGCTGAAACAATCACAACTGACATCACAGTTTTAAAATCAAACATGGACATTCAAGTATAAGTGAGGTTAGACAAAGACAAAGATACTGCGTGAGGTGAAAGGTGCTACGACAGCAGGATCTTAGTATTGTAGTTTCCCAGCAGGTGGCGCTGCAGCAGTGACATACAGCTCACGCAGAAAATAAAGATACGTTGAGAGACAGGTTTATGCAGTTTGGGTCAAAATCAAATTCAACGCAAATGCAAACACAGACAACTTCAGCGTCCACTGATTCATCCAGAAATCAGAACATGAGGTTTGATGATGATAATAAAATCATAGAATAACAGAAGATACCTTTTTGTTCTGACTTGTACAATTTCTATGATTTCATTGAGCAGACGCTTTATCCAAAGCAACTACATCCACATCCTTCTGATTGGTGGACGGCCGCTCTACCTCCTGAGCTACAGCCCCTGTTCCTTTGCTCACGGTTTTAATCCACATAGAGAAGCTGTCTGTCTCCATACCTCATCCAGGATTCTGTTTTTGGCTCGTGTGATGGCAGTGTTCAGGACACTGATCCAGGACTCTTTGTCCTCGGGACTGACGGACAGGAAGACCAGGTTAGGAACCTACAACACACAAACACAAGTTCATGTTCACCCTGAAGAAATTGATCAGTCAGTCAAACAGAAGCGACCAAAATGAGCCTTTAGCGACAATTTCACTTTGTTTTAGCTTTTTAGTTGTCATGACTGAGTTTTTGGTTTGTTATCTTATTATTTTAATTTCAGTGTTCTCCTTTTAGTGGTTGTTAACTCACTATTAGATTGTTTCTTTGATGTTAGCATGTGAAGCTTGTCATTAGCTTGTTTTACTGTTGTGTTAACTTGTTATTAGATTTTTGTTGTAATTAGTTTCATGAAGAATTCTCATTTCCTTTCATTAGACAGCCTCTATGCTGTTAGCCTGTTGACGCGTTGTTAGCCTGTTGACGCGTTGTTAGCTTGTTGAAGCTTGTTGTTAGCTTGTTTTACTTTGGTGTTAATTTGTGATTGGTGTCTTTTGTCATTCACTTGTTCTTGGACTGTTTGTTTGCAGTTAACTTCTTTTACTATGTTAGCTTGATAGTTGCTGTCTTGTTTTAACTAGTTGTTAACTAATTTGTTAACTTGTCTTAACTTTCCATTCATTTCTTTGTCTTTTAGTTTGTCATCAGCTGAGATTGAGTCTTTGCTGTTAGCTTACATTTTAAGCACTTAAACTGTTAGTTTGTTCTCAGCTTGTTGGTAATTGTTCCCTTGTTTTAACTCTTTATCGAATCTCTGTCGTCTGTCGCATGTTGTGAAGTCTTTATTGTGCTGTTAGCTCTTTTAGCATGTTGTTGGATAGCTGTTACCTTGATTTGGCTAAATGTTAGATTGTTTATTTGATGCTAGTTTAATTTACCTTGTAAAACCGTTAATGGGTTGTTTGTTGTCAGGCTTTTTACAGTTATGAATCAAGAGTTCATTAAAACTCACATTATTTTGCCTATTTCAATACATTTAGTGTCAGAGAGTCAAAACAACTGATTCTGATTTGTGTCTTTTCTTTTTCATGTCAGACTGAAAATATCCTGACGAAAAATGAAATGAAAATGCTGACATCACACATTAAAACACTGGCTGACCAATTATAGTGCTGAACACACACACACAGTAGCTGACAGATGGCGTGTGTGCAACAGAAGCTGCCACCTGTCTGCAGGACACCTGATCCTCTCACCAAAGCATTCTGGGTATTTGTTGGATGGCCTACAGAAATCTGCTGAGTGTGTGTGTGTGTGTTTGTGTTGCAGTAAAATTAAGCTCCACCTGTTTCCCGTCAGCTGTGAGTCTGATGAGTGAGTCTGTTTCCATCAGTTTGGAGAGTAAAAACACCTGAAACACGTTTCCTGTTGTTGTTGATAAAAACAGACGTCCTGACTAAACTGTGTCGTCCATGAAGCTGTGAGTTAACATCAGTCGTCTCCTCAGTGAAGAACTGGAAGCATCAGATCTGAGGATGAGGAGGCTGACACCTTCATCACAGTCTCATAGGAAACTGACAGAGACCTTTCCTTCAGGTTTCCATCATTTGACCTTTGACCCCACCTGCTGCTCATCTCCATCAAGTAGAGAAACGTTCACACAGCAGCAGAGGAGGAAACAAACACTCAGCCAGGCTTTGTTTTCTTTTTCTTTGAGCTACATTTGGAGGAAGCCTTGACTGACGGTCTGGTCAATTCACTTTCCTCACATTTCAGTCACTATTAATGAAACATTTATACGATATTTTAATTTGAGTTGTTTGGTTTTGAGGAAATTAAGTTTTAAATGGTTTAATCGAAAACAAAACAACCCAGTGTAAACAACTGACATGAGTCAGTTCAATTCAGTTGACAGACAGACAGGTGTACAGGCAGACAGACAGGTGTACAGACAGATAGGTGTGCAGACAGACAGACAGGTGTACAGACAGACAGACAGGTGTGCAGACAGACAGACAGGTGTACAGGCAGACAGACAGGTGTACAGACAGACAGGTGTGCAGACAGACAGACAGGCATGTGTGCAGACAGACAGACAGGTGTACAGACAGATAGGTGTGCAGACAGACAGACAGGCAGGTGTGCAGACAGACAGACAGACAGGTGTACAGACAGATAGGTGTACAGACAGACAGGTGTGCAGACAGACAGACAGACAGGTGTACAGACAGATAGGTGTACAGACAGACAGGTGTGCAGACAGACAGACAGGTGTACAGACAGACAGGTGTGCAGACAGACAGACAGGCAGGTGTGCAGACAGACAGACAGACAGGTGTACAGACAGACAGGTGTGCAGACAGACAGACAGACAGACAGGTGTACAGACAGACAGACAGGTGTACAGACAGATAGGTGTACAGACAGACAGGTGTGCAGACAGACAGACAGGTGTGCAGACAGATAGGTGTGCAGACAGACAGGTGTGCAGACAGACAGGTGTACAGACAGACAGACAGGTGTACAGACAGACAGGTGTACAGACAGATAGGTGTGCAGACAGACAGGTGTGCAGATAGACAGACAGGTGTACAGACAGACAGACAGGTGTACAGACAGACAGACAGGTGTACAGACAGATAGGTGTGCAGACAGACAGACAGGCAGGTGTGCAGACAGACAGACAGGTGTACAGACAGACAGGTGTGCAGG
This sequence comes from Centropyge bicolor, assembly GCA_037975185.1. NCBI lineage: Eukaryota > Metazoa > Chordata > Actinopteri > Pomacanthidae > Centropyge > Centropyge bicolor. The sequence goes on along the minus strand of JBBMOC010000189.1, from coordinate 186,732 downwards.
CAGACAGACAGACAGACAGGTGTGCAGACAGACAGAGAGACAGACAGGTGTACAGACAGACAGGTGTGCAGACAGACAGACAGACAGACAGGTGTGCAGACAGACAGGTGTGCAGACAGACAGACAGACAGGTGTACAGACAGATAGGTGTGCAGACAGACAGGTGTGCAGACAGACAGACAGATAGGTGTGCAGATAGACAGACAGACAGACAGGTGTACAGACAGACAGGTGTGCAGACAGACAGACAGACAGGTGTGCAGACAGACAGACAGACAGGTGTACAGACAGACAGGTGTGCAGACAGACAGACAGACAGGTGTACAGACAGACAGGTGTGCAGACAGACAGGTGTGCAGACAGACAGACAGACAGGTGTGCAGACAGACAGGTGTACCGTGTTCCCCGGCGTGCTGCAGCGCTGCAGTCTGAACTTGCTGTGGTTCTTTTTGCTGCGACTCTTGTTCTTCCTGATTTCTTCACAGCGCTCGTAGTCTGACAGGTCCAACACCTCTTCAGCCCGACCCAGCTCCTTCACCTGCGGGTCACAGGTCACAGGTCACGGCTCGACTTCTGAACTAACTCCAGTTGTTCATCATGGTTAAAACAGATGCAGACAAACAGATGTTGGTCGGTGTACGTTAGGACAGCAGACAGAGCCACGCTAGCTGTTTCCCCCTGCTTCCAGCCTTTATGCTAAGCTACGCTAACCTGTACTGTCCAGTCAAGACAAGAAGACAAGAATAGAACAAGTGTCTCACTGAGAGAGAAGAAGGTTGGACTGCTCCTTTAAAACGAAACTACCAACAGGAAGTGCAAATCCAGTAAAATCACACTCATTGACTGAAATGGAAACATCGATAGATTTAAATAGAAAAACAACAAGCGACTCATTTCCTTAAGACACGACCGGCTTCATTAGTGACGACTGAAGAGGCCAGAGTCGCAGAGAGGTCAAAGGTCAACACGAACATGAGGCAACATGAAGAAGTGTCCTCTTACCGAAGTCAATGAGCTGAATACTTCTTCCATCACTGCAGTAAAACTACTTCAGTCCAGACTGAAGCTCCACAAACAGCTGGTTGGTATTTGACCAGACTGAAAAGGGTCAGCTGCTGTCTGTGTGTCTTTGTGTGTGTCAGTGTGTGAGTGTGTTGATGTGAGGTGGAAGCACATGATCCCACAGCAGCTAACACTGAAGCTACAGAGCGGAAACACTCTAAAACTGATGTTATGACTCTTAGTTACAGCTTTTAATAACAACAACGACGACAATAATGATAATACTAATAAAAGACTGAGCTGCGGGTTTTTCTGCTCCGCAGTGAACACACTGGCTTTCACAGCGGTTTTCACTTCACTGCTCACTCCCAATGAGAAGGAGACCGTGAGAGAACTAAAGTCCAGCAGGTCAAAAATAACCTGATCTGCAAACATACACAGTCTGACTTCGTGCTGAACTTGCTAACGTTAGCTCAACTAGAAACTGTCCAGAATCCACAGCAGCCCACAAAGGCAGAGAGTGTGTGTGTGTGTGTGTGTGTGTGTGTGTGTGTGTGTGTGTGTGTGGAGGTGTCGACCCGATCCTCTGATATCAGCTGACCAGCTCTCTGCTCTGAGGTTTATGTTTCCATGTCGACAGTTCAGTTCATGATGCCGTTGACTTCAGCACTAAGTTCAGCTGCTCGTCTTAAACAGCATTTATGCTGTTGGATGAACGTTGGTGTTTGTCCGTCTGCAGGTAAACACACGGAAGTCAAACAGGGCGAAGCTGCTGGTGCACAGAGTAACACACACACACACAAACACACGCTTCCTGCAGCAGCTCGGCGGTTTCTGCACGTTAACTTCAGCTCATTAATCTCCATAGAAACAGCATCCATTATTAACCAACTTTAAACTGAGACTTCCTGGGAGAGAGGCCACGCCCACCACACACACACACACACACACAGTCTTTACTTATGTTATGTTTTGGGGAATTTACATAGACTTACATTCATTTCCTGGAGACGAACCTGAGGGACCACCTGACCTCAACCTACCAATAACCTGAACCGTTGACCTCTAAAAATCAGTTTTCCAAATTGAGGACACCACTTTTTGTCCCCAGTTGCACCGCTGTCCTGAAACAACTGGTCTTGAGTCTGGTGTATGTCCCCAATTTGGACATAAGCGAACACGAACACACACACACACACACACAGAGCCAGTCTCAGCAGACAGACAGTAGAAACGCTTCCTGTCTTAGACTGCAGTGCTCTGATTGGCTGCTCCACCTGTCCTCAGTTACGTGACATCACCATTGCGACACATTCAGTATATAAAACTAACCTGACATGATGACGAGACACTTGAGATCAGTGTGGACATGTGGTTTGTTGTTGGACGCTGTGATGGACGGAGACATCACATTCACAATAACTACAGATATTTCATCTCCACGTTCATGTCACTTTTCCTAATTCAAGGTTTGATGCATCATCATCCTGACCCAGTTCACCTCCTGGAGGAACCAGTGTCGTCCTGTGACGCAGTGACAAACAGACACCTCAGCTTTGTCATCTCGGAACCACCTCATTCACAAACAAGGGGGCGCTCTAACACCGATGTCGAAGGACAGAAGTTTGTAAGTTTCCCTGCTGTGGAACAATCAAGGAAAACCTGATCTTAAATGAAACTTTGTCTGCCAGTTTCCTGCTGGTTTCGCTCAGAGCAGCTCGTCACTGTGGACGTTTCATCCATTCAACATCAGTCGCACATCATCCAACACAAACGACCCGATCACTGCGTTGTTTCCAATCGAATCCAACCGATGACCATGTTTTTCACTCCTTTCATTTCTCAGACTCTGTGGTCTGACGGGTTTTTACTGAATCAGACACGAAGTTTTGATTCTGTTCACTTTCATCAGGTCTTTAAAGTCAAATTTATTTGATTTCTATTTTAACCAGTGGCGAGCGGTGACCTGTTACAGTGGTCATGCTGAAGTGTGAACTACAGCCAGTTCGAGGGCGAGGCGAGGGCACGCCTTCTATAGTGTGGGTGCGCGTTGATAAAGCGCTCCCTCCACGCTATGTTACAGTGAGGGACCGGGATAAATAAAGCGCTCCCTCCACGCTATGTTATAGTGAGGGACCGGGATAAATAAAGCGTTCCCTCGCTATATCATAGTGAGATGCCTCTGGGGCTCTGTATACCTCCGGGGCTCCGTTTTCTAACTAGTACATCAATGCGATTTTAATAGACACTCTCACACTCAGAGTTTTGGAGTGAATCCAGTTATGAGCATGCGCGTTGGCAGATAAGCTGCTTCACTGACAGCTTTTTTGCCATTCAAAATGCTCATGTACAGCAAACACAGCCTCGAGTGCGGGTACCACTCAATATCGCAGTGCGCATGCGCGAAACAAGCTGTCAGCTTTCCAGCTTTTCGCAAACAAAACAGGATAAATAAGGCAGGAATTTCAGACTAAAACAGTAGAACTAAGATATTGCATTATAGATCACACTGACAGATGAATATTTTCAATTATGCTTGGGCATGCACTGCATTTATAGCTTATTATGACCGCTCGCCCCTGATTTTAACTAAAAGTGAAGATATTCCATTATCATATGTATGTGTATGTATGTATGTACAGCAGCAAAGAGGAAAGATGAATAGCAAAGATAAATAGCAAATCAAATTTAGCTAGGAGAGAGAGAATGATCATTAATGAGGTGAAAATGAACAAACAAAACCAAAAATGCTGCTGATGCCTGAAGAAGAAGAGACGTCAGAAAATCACCAAACTCTCAGAGGAAGTTTGATTCTGTTCAATCTAAAGCAGATGTGGTCAGAGTGTGTGTTTCTCTGTGTGTGTCCTTCTGTGTGTATTTCTGTGTGTTTGTGGTTTCTCTGGTGTCACACACGGTTTCTATTTCTGGAGGAACAGGAAGTCGAGCTGCTGACAGGAGAATCTTCTCATGAACCAAACCTCAGAGTCTGAACCTCGGCCCACACGCACAGAAAGACGTCCTAATTTGGTCGTGAGACAGTTTTCATGATGCTTCCCTGAGTCATGTGACAGCTGATGTCCGACTGGTCAGGCGACAGAGTGACAGTGACAGAGAGGAACTGACAAACTTCCATGAAGATCTGAAATGTTGACGATGCGATGATCTAACAGCAGAGGAGCTCTGCCCTGCCCTCAGTCCTGTGAACGAAGCACCGGGACCCGACGGCTCCTGCTGAGCTCGGTCAACACGGTCGGACCGGGGTCCATTAACCCAACGACAGACAGGAACACAGCCACAATCTGACTGTTCCTGAACCCTAACAGAGGGCCCACACCCCCGTCACCCCCCACCCAGCCAGACCTCAGGCTGCTTCCTGAAACATGCAGGTGACACACCTGGAACCTGCCTCTCTGACATGTGTCTCTTCTCCTGTTCCAGCTGGAACGAGCTCTTTCAACATCGGATCATTGATCATCGGATCCTTTTTGTTGAATGGTGTGATAGTTGAAAAGAGTCAGTACTTAATGTTTCCAGTTGAAACCTGCAGTACTGACAGAGGCTCGTCGTCGTCAGTCACATGAAACCGACAGGAGCGACTGCCGCCGCTTTGTCTCCACAGTCCGTGTGTGATGACGTCGACCAGGTGATGTCCATCCCTTGAATGTTCTGCTCGGCCTCACCGGATACGATCGATTAATCCTGAGAATTCACAAAAACACCGAGGAGCTTCTGAATGTACTGGACAGATGAGACTGAGCCAACATGTAAAAGAAGCTGCTCTTCAGCATCAAATAGCACGGACAGTGTTTGAGGAACAGTTCTTTCTGACCATCACTGATCTGAACAGAGACGAGAGAGAGCTGCTGCTCCCCAGGACACCGTGGTTCTAAGGGGAAATGATTCGGTTTATGAAGGTTCTAACAGGATGTTCTGTGGGTGGTAAAGGCTCGATGAGGTTGTTGCGTCCAGCGTTTGCTGCAGCAGTGAAACCGGAGCTCTCTGTGTGTGTGCAGCTCCGACTGAAACTCGACTCCAGGACAACGTCGCTGTAGAAAGTCGAGGAGAAACTTTCTGTTTCCAGTCAGAGCCAAAACAACAGAAGACTGAGGACACGACAAACACTACACACAGTACTCACAAGTACCCTGATGTACTTCTGAAATAAAAAGGCTGCTATTAAGAATTATTCTCAATAATGATGGATTTATTTTTTATTGAATTAACTGATTCCTTGTTTAATACAAGATGTCCATCTTCAGTTCAACACGAGAACCAGTTCAGACTGAGATGAAAACATTTGGAAAAAACTGCAACCAGAGTGTGTTTCATCTTAAAATCTGACTGAACTCTGACTCTGCTCCGATTTGTAATCCACAGACCCTCGGCGGCCGTTGGCCTGTTTGATTATAGGCAATAATAGACAGAACTTAAAGTCACTGTTTTGTGTTTGTCAGACTGGAGCCTCTTGATTTCTCATAATCCCTTTCATCCTCAGTCCAGCTTCATGAGGGCTGATAGGATTATGAGGGGAAACACTGTTTAGTGCAGTGAAAATAATTCAGGCCTACTGGCTCACAGAAAACTGCCTCCAGCACACACACACACACACACACACACTCCTCTGAAGCTTCAGTTCACTTCTGAATGACTGAACTGTCAGTCATACATTCACACATATCAAAGGAAACCTGCACAGAAAGTTTGGTTCCTTTGCTGCTCGAAGCTTTGGATTCAAATTCATCTGTGTTTCAACCGAACCGGTTTAGACCGTCGCTTCAGTGTCACGTGAATGCTGTCATTTGTGGACTTCTGTGATACAGAAGAGTCAGATATTGGAATATTGGGCCGATGGCAGCAGAGTGAGAGACGAGCTATGGACACAAACATGTTCACACCTGCACCTCCAGGTTTTACAGATCAGTCAGGCGATGAGCTAAATGAGCAGCGATGCCATCACAGAAACTCACCTGCAGACAGACAGGCAGATAGACAGACAGGGGGTGTCTGTTGTTACCACGGTGATCACGAAAGGTCTTAACAGGAGACAGCAGTGAGATATTTGTCACAGCTGCTGGTCAGTAATGAATCTAGAATCAATCAGTCGACATAGTGGCAGGTGTCGGTCACCTGATGGCCCCGCCCCACTCAGACTCACCTCTTTCTCACAGATGAAGAGCTGATCACCCCTCAGAACCACAAACCGGCTCTTCCAGATCTCTCTGAAGATCCCTTTCCCGCAGAACTTCCGGATCCAGCCGACCTTGTCGGGCTGAACGTACGGCTGTGCCGAGTCCTGCAGACCCTGAACCCAGGAAACAGGAAACTGTCAGAGGAGCACCTGAGCAGGTGAGCATTTTAACTTGTATTTAATTTACTGTTTCAAGCTGTGATCTCAGCTTGTAATCGGACTGTTCTTCTCCTGCCTTCTCTTCAGTCATTTTGAATTTTATTTTCACTTTTCACTAATTTCTCCCCAAAAAGAAAAGATAAGGTAAGGTCAGATAAGATAAGATAAGATAAGATAAAATAAGGTAAGATAAGGTAAGGTAAGATAAGATAAGATAAGATAAGATAAGATAAGGTAAGATAAGATAAGGTAAGGTCAGATAAGGTAAGATAAGATAAGGTAAGATAAGATAAGGTAAGATAAACCTTTCATTGTTCCACAGTGGAGAAATTCACATTGCACAGCAGGAAAGAGAACAGAAGCAGTTAAATAATAATGAGCAATATAAACAGAGAGGTTTAAAAAGTATGAACAATTCAGCAACCATTTTAAGTTTTTACAATTGTACTGAAAGAATTAACACTGAAGTATTAACACTTTGAACAGGATAGAAAAAAGCTCTGCATGTTCTCGTATCTGTTTTTAGTGATCTGTTCACTGATCTTGTCAATAAATCTTATTTCTAAACATAAAAGTTGCTAAATATTTCACAGTCTAAACAGCATTCACAAGGAAGATTTTAATTTTCTCTTTCTTATTATTTTAATGGGTAAATCTGAAGCAGGTGTGAATGAACCAAACAAAATAATGATCGAATGTATCTGTGCCAGCAGCTGTATGGAGGAAACATGAAGCAGGTTCAGATCAGCTGGATCTGGTTTGTCGAAGTGTCAAAGTGAACGTGCTGCAGGTCGACACTGAAAACACTGTTGTCGCGAGCTGAAGTGAAGAATAAAAGGCTGCAGCTCCTCATTCACACTCAGACGTTTCAGTCTTTTGTCATTCAGATTCAGTCACATTCCTTCAGCCTCAGCGTCTCCCAAACACTTTAATACAACTGAACTGCACGACTTCATACACTGCATACAAATACTGCACAGATACTGCACAGATACTGCACAGGGTGAAACCAGGAAACGGTTAGCCACTGGACTTCCATCAGATATTTTCTCATCATTCTATGAAGGTTGTTCTGTTTGAGTTCCTGTTGACGACATTTGATTTTGAATGATTCTTGTAGAAAAACGTGTTGCAACATCAGAACAGAAACGATGGCGTCATCCAAATAATTCAGACCATTATGAGTAAATGATTCTGTTATTAAATGATGTAACTGTGATAATCTAAAGTGAAAGTGAGTTTGACACAGAAACAAACACTGAAAGCCTCAAACAGCATCAAGAACAGTTTGTCATCTCACACTCATCAGGTCAGTTGATTTGTTTTTATGATTTATGACAGAATATTAAACAATAGAGAATTCTTCTTACAGATTGTTTTTTTTTTCTGTCAGCAGGTTTTTAATTTATAGAAGTATTACTACTGAAAGTACCAGAAGTGAAACCCAGTACTGCAACTTACGATGTTGTTCATATTTTAATGACATGGTTTTATTAGATATTACATTAGATTTTGTGGCGTAATGTTTGAATCGTGTCACTGTTTTATATCTTTTATTCTCATTTCTTTACTGTCAGATTCTGTTTCCTTAAGTTTCTCTTTGATCTTAAATGAACCAAACCAACCTTAAATAAGACCTCTAAAACCTCACGAATAAACCTACGGAATCAACCGGGTATGATACAAAAATAAAATCTTTTAAATGGTCCGTTTGGGGTTTGAACTGTTTTATAACAACAGCTCCAGCTCAACACACAAACCCTCAACGTCTCATTTAATTACTAAACTTTTAATTATAAAACACTTTTTTTTTAAAATTTCATCGTTTTAATCGAATGCGCCCTTATTCTGAAAACCGGAAGTGGGGTCCACAGCTAGCTGGCGGCCGTTGTTACGTTCAAAATAAAAGCCTAAAACTAATCCTTTAGGCTTTTGTTCGTCAAGCTTCGTTTTAACGTCATAAAACAAAACGGCACGAGCCGCAGGTGTCGTCCCAGTGACGTCACTCACCTGTCTCCCACCGCTACTCCTCTTCATGCTGTCGGCCTTCGCAGCTCCGTTATTTCTGCTCAATGAGCCGCCGCACGAAGCTCCAACCGTCCGGCAGGAAGAACCGGAGCCTGCGCCGCGTCTGAGCCGAGAGCGGCTCCGAGGGCCGGGGGGGCCGGGGGGGAACCCTCCTCCTCCTGCTGCTGCTGCCGCTGCTCCTCCCCCGCTCACTCCCTGCTGCTCGGCGGCTCCTCGGCAGCCCCACAGCGCCCCCTGCAGGCCGCTGGCCGTATGAACGGAGCCAAACTAACGTTATTATTATAATGAGTTGAGTATTAATAAATAAACAGGCTCAGACGGAGCTCGTTTAACTGACACGATATATTTGACGTCATAATTACGTCATATATGATGTTTGATGAACAGGTGGAGGAAGAGCTCCAGGGAAGTCCTGCATTTAAATGTTTGTGTAAGTGTACAACAGAAGTATTAGAAGAAAAAATACTCGCTGTGTGTATTTCAGAATCATATTTATCTATTATGGATTATAGTTATATATAATTGATCTGTAGCACGTATTTTATATATTGATGTATTGTTTTGTTTAATCTGTGTAGTAAAGTTATCACATAAATGTAGTAAGTACATTATTTGTATAAAGAAGCTTGAAGTGGAAATAAACTACAAATACCTCAAAATTGTACCGACTTAGTTCCACTTGACCTGCTGCTGGACCTCGGGTGTTAGTACCATAAAACAACGATAATATTTATAATGTTTCATTAATGTTTATGTGTAAAGGGACGTGTTCATGAACCACAGAACAGCATTTACAGCCTAAGTATGTTTGGAACATACACAAAATTCAAGAATAGAAGAAACAACAGAGACGAGCACAAAACACCAGCAGTGAGTCAACAAACCGACCCTGAAGGTGACGGACAGAAGAAAGTCATCACTGACTCGTTTCTTTGAAAACTGCTTCAAATTGACTTTTGTTTCAGCAGATTTTCTGAAACCAGCAGATCAGACATCAACCAACATCAAAGCTGTTTTATTTCTTCTACTTTTATTTCCTGCAGAAGAATTCAAAACATTTAACTTCCAGTTATCATATTTAGTGCTGATCGTTGACATCCCATAATTTGCAGGTGCAGAAACCGGGGTCTGGTCTGTGATCCTGGGCTCACGGTCCGGATCAGTGTAATCCGGTTTAGAGTGGTCTGCATGTTGGCAGATGTTTACAGGCTGATCTGATCTGGAGTCAGTCTCACTCTGAACTCAGATCACTAAACTGGGTCAGACTGAGAGACGGAGGCTGATCTGCAGATTATCTACTGACATGATTCATTAGAGGCAACACACCCAAAACACACGACGACAACAACAACAACCACAGCAGCTCGACTTCGATCCTGCTCACATTCAATCTGATCCACGATTATTTCAAACACAGCAGAGCTCAAATCAGTTGTAAAATTAAAACCAATAACAGAAACAATATAAAAAGTCCAACAGTCTGTGCAGTCTTTATTCTGCATGATGAGTACTTTCATATTTTCATACTTAAGTTAAACAGTACTTTACAGTACTGTAGTACATAAACTGGCAGTTCGCTGCACACCGAGAAAAAAACCATCTTCAAATCTTCAATCTGAAACAGACAAAACCAACCACAACTTCAGGCGAGCAAAGAACCAGCAGAGTCTGTTGACGAGCCTCAAGACGGAGCTTTATTTAAAACACAGTGACGAGCAGGAGGTCGACTGTTCGTCCAACCACCTGAAACATGTGTCAGCGTCATGGTCGCTACTTGTCCTGAAAACAAACGGCCAAAAACATGTATAGAACTCTGTGATTTATTTTAAATTCTCGTTAATATGAACAAGCTGTCAAGTGAAACATGTGACGTGGTGGTCTCCTCAGAGAATGGTGAATGTTGTGAATTTCTTCTCTGGACAGATCTCAGCGTCCTGCTGCCACCTGCTGGTCCGGCAGCTCTCTACAACTCGTCAGACACACTTCAGACTCAGAGTCAAGTTCTACAGCAGAAATGTCACGATGAAGTCCCAGTGAAGACCTGGACACTATTTCTCACAGTGGAAACATTCTAAAGAGTAAATGCAGTTCTGAGTTCAAACGATAAAAATAAGGTGGATAATAATATATTATATGCAGCAGTTATAGCGACATGTTAATGTTAATGTGTCTCATTCGATTCAAAGAGCAGATCCAGAACATTTATGGAAGCCAGAGTCTCTCTGAGAGACAAAAACAGGGAACGAGGAAGTGGAGCAGCAGAACAGCTGACACATTATAATAATGAAACACAAACACAGCTGTCAGTCACATTGAGTGTTTCACTGATGCCTGTCGTTGTCCTTGTCGTCTGTCTGACCCGACAGGGACACAACAGTCGGTGGATGTGTCACTTCCTGTTTCCCTGCTGCACACAGACATCGGGGTCGAGGAGGTCAGTACGTGTCCTTCAATCCCACCAATCGGGCACTCTCCTCCCACAGCTTCCTGGCCACCTCATCGTCCTGCCCCTCTGGAGCAGCTTCCTTCTCTGCACAGTCACTGAAAACAAACACAAATAAAGTTGACTATTTGATTTACATTAATTCTCTGCAGACTGATTGAAGGCTGCAGTCAACGCAGTGAAATTCCACTCCAAAATCAGTGTTTAGTTTAAAGTTTGAATGAAGGTTCTAACTGAAACTATGAGAACAAAGAGGTTGAAGAGGAGTCGATCAGACGCCCCCCGACCTGAAGTATCGCCCCGATCGCCCCTCCAGGCCCGGCGTCACGGCACAGTACACGGTGGTCTGGCAGCCCTGACTGGGAGTCTTCATGAGCAGCAGGGAGGGGAGGCTCAGCAGCGCCCCTAGCAGGGGAAACCAGCCCTGAACGTGACGACCCAACTCGGTCCGGATCACACCCGGGTGGAGGCAGAATGACGACACACCGGAGCCTGAGGGAGACACTGAGGTCAGTATGAGCAGGCAGAACCAGCAGCTTCACTACTGTGTGTTTACTTCAGTCAGCTGAGCCGCGTCTCTGTCTGAGTGTTTGTGGGACCTCTGAGGCGTCGGGCGAGTTCTCTGGAGAACAGGACGTTGGCCAGTTTGCTCTGTCTGTAGCTCTCCAGAGAACTGTAGGGCTTCCTGCTGAAGAACAGGTCATCAAAGTCGATACGACCTGAAGTATTAGATAAACACAATGGAATCAGAACCGACAAACATCATAAACATCACAGAGAAACATCCAAGGTCAGGGGTCAGAGGTCGTACCCCCCCGGTGGGCGATGGATGACACATTGACCACTCGACTGGGGGCAGAGCTCTTCAGCTTTGGCAGCAGCAGATTGGTCAGCAGGAAGTGACCCAGATGATTGACAGCCAGCTGAGTCTCAAACCCATCCTCCGTCAGCCATCTTGGACACATCATTACTCCTACAGACAGACAGGTGGACAGAGAGATGGACAGACAGGTTGAGAGAATGACAAGCATGTAGACAGACAGGTAGCGTCAGACAGACATATGAAATGACAGAGAAAAAATGTACAAACAAACAATGAGGAGACTGACAGATGGAAAGAAAGACAGGCAGGTGTACAGGCAGACAAGTGAACTCGCCTGCATTGTTGATGAGGATGTCCAGTCTGTCTTCACTGTCCAGGAAGTCTTTAGCGAACTGTCTGACAGAGTAAACGGAGGCGAGGTCCAGGTGTCTGATGACCACATTACCGTTTCCTGTTGACTGCCGGATCTCCTCTGCCGCCTGCTCCGCCCGGGTCAGGTCCCTGCACGCCATAACCACCCGGGCCCCTGCAAAGAATCAAGCACACCCATCACCACCTGGGCCTCTGAGGTCACCACCTGGTCTCAAAGAACTAAAAACTACAAATCAAAAACTGTCCGTCACCTCCCGAGTTGTTCCAGGTGCCCGGGCAGTGACAGGGCATGTTTGTTTCAACACATACAGGAAGTATTAATCCTGGTAATCGGCTCAGATGGTTTCAGCCTCTCTGAGATTTAGTGTTGTGAGTGTTACTATGAGCTCTGACCTCTGGTGATGTCATCATGCTGTTGGAGTGTGTGTGTGATTTAAAAGAACATTTTTGAACAAAGTTTTGTGATGTGAGATGTTCTGTCATTGCTCAGAAACCAAACACTTCAACTGAGATAAAACAGAATTATTTTAATTTGAAAGAGTCTGCGTTCAGGACACCTGCGTATGTACACGTACACAACAAATATTCATCAATGGAACGACTCACAACAGCTGAACCCCAATTTAGATTCAGTGTGTCTCACACTTCCTGAGGATTTCAGTATCTATGAATGTGTGTGAATAAATCTCCATAAATCCACTTAGAAATCAGAGAAAAAAGACATTTTTGTCAGCATCAAAGTGATCCAGTGAGAGCTGTGTGCACATCCATGATACACTGCTAACAGGAGTCACTAACAGGAGCTAACAGCAGCTGCTAACAGGAGCCACTAACAGGAGCTAACAGGGACTGCTAACAGGAGCCACTAACAGGAGCTAACAGGGGCTGCTCACAGGAGCCACTAACAGGAGCTAACAGGGGCTGCTCACAGGAGCTGACAGGAGCCGCTAAAAGAAGGAAATTCAACAGACTCTGAATGAAGACAATTTGACACAACCAATTTGATGAAACCAAACCAACCTCAACTGAACCTTCAACCACATCCTGAATGAACACACACAGTCTAACCTCTGCGAGCCACATCTCTGCTCGTCTCTTTGCCAATGCCGGTGTTTGCTCCTGTGATCAGAACCGTTCTTCCATCCAGACGGACAGAACAGCGACACACTCCACCTGCAATCCACCTCCTCAACACGGCCACACCTGGGGGGGGGGGGGGGGGGCAGCGAGTGAGAGAGACAGACAGACAGACAGACAGAGAGAGACAGACGGAAACAGAGAGAGAGGNGAGAGACAGACAGAGAGAGAGACAGACAGAAAGAGAGAGAGAGAGAGACAGACAGAGAGAGAGAGAGAGAGACAGACAGAGAGAGAGACAGACAGAAACAGAAAGAGAGAGAGAGACAGACAGAAACAGAGGGAGAGAGAGACAGAGAGAGAGACAGACAGAAAGAGAGAGAGACAGACAGACAGACGGAAACAGAGAGAGAGGGAGAGACAGACAGACGGACAGAGAGAGACAGACGGAAACAGAGAGAGAGGGAGAGACAGAAAGAGAGAGAGACAGACAGAAAGAGAGAGAGAGAGAGAGACAGACAGAGAGAGAGACAGACAGAAAGAGAGAGAGAGAGAGACAGACAGACAGACGGAAACAGAGAGAGAGGGAGAGACAGACAGACGGACAGAGAGAGACAGACGGAAACAGAGAGAGAGGGAGAGACAGAAAGAGAGAGAGAGAGACAGACAGACAGAGAGAGAGACAGACAGAAACAGAAACAGAGGGAGAGAGAGACAGAAAGAGAGAGAGACAGGCAGAGAGAGAGACAGGCAGAGAGAGAGGCACAGATAGAGATTCAAGACTTCTTCTGAATCATTTTTAACAAACTGTTTGTTGCTGTCGTTTGTATCTTTGTTGTTGTCAGGACAAAATGTTGCTATTTGTTCAACAGTTGTAAAAACAAATTTCTTTCATTCTGAATGATTTGAAGAACTCGGGAACAGGAGCAGCTGTTTCCTCCTGGAATCATTTTAAAGAAGGTTTTTTCTAAAATGCATGAACACATTTAATTTCTTTTCACTATTTTAACATCCTGATGTCACACTATTCACTTTCATTTTAAAGGGACTCTGTGATGATTTCATTTTTTATTATAAAGACGTTTAACTTTTACATGCATGCTGCAAATATCTGAATATTGTAAATTCATAACATGTGAATAGATTAAATTAGCCACAGTTTCATTTAGCAGACCCAAAGCAACACTGATGGAGCAGCCATCGGGTTAACTGGGGTTCAGTATCTTGCCCAAGGACACTTCGGCACATAGACCGCAGGGATCAAACCACCAGGCTTCTGACTGGTGGACAACTGAGCTGCAGCCGCCCCCAATTAAAGGAGCAAGACCTAAAGTAGAAGCTAATTATTTAGATGGAAGAAAAGAGCCAATCATGACAAGTGAAAAAAGGGAGAGAAAAGTTCAGTTAGGGTGAGAACAGAGAAAAGAGTCGCGTCAGCAGGAAACAGGAATGTTGAGTCAATCCTCTGAAGATCAGCTGATTGAACACATTGCACTATGACTGTGTGTGTGTGTGTGTGTGTGTGTGTGTGTGTGTGTGTGACTGTGTGTGTGACTGTATGTATGTGTGTGTGTGTGACGTCAGTTTTCAGCTTGAGTTGCTTCATAATTCTTCTGTTCTCCACTGACTTGAGATCATTGTTGTTCTGCACAAACTCTTCCTGCAGTCTGTGGCTCTGCTGTCGTACTAGATGACATCATACTGTCACGAGTTTCTAAGGTTCGGACGTCCACATGTTTGTAGGGTTAGGGTTAGGCATGATGTCGTTCAGCTCCACCATCTTTAAGTCTGACCTCACTAAGAAACATGGTTGAATTAACCGTCTGACAGTGTCGTAATTTTCTCTGGACACTTCCTGTAGGTGTACCTAATAAAGTGGCCACGAGTGTGTCAGGGTACACACAGTCATGAACAACACACACACACACACATTGAAATCATACAAATCATACATACAAATACAAATCAGACAACAACACATGATTAACAGTTTGCTCTGAATGTGAACACGCTGAAGAAGTTCTACAATTAGACAATAAATTCATAAATCACAAGTCAAGTCTTACAGATCAGGGCGACTCCCAGCACAGCTCCACACCGCAGCAGGAGCCCCCCCCGGCCCTCCTCTCCCAGCCCAGGATCTGGCTCCGGGGCCGAGCCGCCGCCCCTGCCGGCCCACGGCAGCACTAAGAATCCTCCTGGAGCTGCGGCTCTCATCCCCGCCGGTCAGAACAAACTGAGCCGAGCCGAGCCGGGACGGGACAGAGGGTGGGGGAGGGGACAGATTAACTAAGATTAGAGCAGATTATCCAGCACACAGAGCTGCTCTGGGATCAGTCAGAGGACACATGAGCTGTCTGCTGAAGACACCAGTCTCCAACATGTCAGCTTTCCAAGACACATTTCCATGATCAGTGACCATTCTGCTTCCTTAACAACCGCATTAGTATTATTATTATTACTATTGTTCTATTAGCATGTGATGCAGAAATCACAGTCAGTTTCCTGCTAAAACACCTCAGCCTTTTAGTTCCTGACTCCTTGACACACGTTCAATGAAAACTAACCATGTTCCTCTTCTCTCTCCGCATCTCACTTTCAATCTCCAGCTCTTTTCAACCTGTTCCTTTTCCTGATGCAGGAAAAAAAAACAATTGTCATTTTAACCTACAATTCTCCAGCTTCATTCAGCAGAATCGTTTATCCACAGCGACGTCCATCCACACACCAATGGAACAGCCACTGGGGGCAGTTTGGGACACAGACTGCAGGGATCGAACCACCAACAACTCCCACAACCTTCTCGCCCACCAGTCCAAAGTCCAGGTCCTGACGTCATCTTCATTCTTCATCTGGATCCACATCAGTGTGTTTCAGCTTGTTTGTGGCAGGAAAGCGTCCAAGTAAAAAATTTATTCACATTTTATTGACTGAAGAATTAAACAAACAAAAGGTCCTGATAGAAATCAGAGGATCTGTGAACTTTATCAATGTTTCTGTCACTTTAGTTGTCAGGTGAAACAATATCATGTGAAAATAAGCTGCCTTCTGATATGATTTTATTTTGTTATGTTAAAATTATTTTTTTGTCAAATCTGAACTGAAATTGTTCAACTGACTTTCCCTCGTTGAATTTTTGGATTCGTGAAATCATAAATATTTAATATAATATTTAAACAGGAGTAACAGAAAAACATAAAATATCTGCAGTCATTAGGCCTGAAAATCTGTTGAATTTACTGCCTCGGTGGTTTTAACGGATTCTTCTTCTTCTTCTTGGCAGGTAGCAACACTAACAGCGCCATCTGTCGGACCGGAGGACGCAGAACAGGATGCAGGTTTTACTAAACGCTATCTCAGCATCTGCTCCTGACGTCACAATGTAGCCCCGCCCCTCCGTCAATAACAAAAACAAGATGGCGTCCTGCCCTGAGAGTGTGGCGCTGCTTTGCTGCCTCTCGGCCTCCATCTTGGTTTGTTGCTGTATTTGTTAGTTCGGCTGCTGCTGTTGTCGCCGTCAGTTCGGTTTACTGGAGCCGCTTAAGGTCTCCAACAGGAAAACCCGCAGCTGGACCGACTCCAGTTCCGCCAGAAAAATTTTCACCGACCAATGAGAGACAGCGCTGTCTTAGAGGGAAGTGACGTAGCCGCTGTGGGCTAATCTGCGGCCCTGACCGCGAGATCAGCAAGAGGAAGACCCGCCCACTGACGAACCGAAGCGCGCCTGGAGAAGAACCGTGCGACCCCGTCCGCACTCCGCTGTCCACGAGCAGGTAAGACCAGCACGGCCCCGGCCCGGGTCCGCTGACCAGCTCACCTGGGGCCCGGCTCACCTGGGGCCCGGCAGGGACACTCAGGGAGCGCTCGGTGTGTGGTGCTGCCGGCGGGCGGTGAGCACCGTGATGACGGTGAACTTGAGTCCCGTCCAGAGTCCTCAGTGACCCGGTCCAGACTGCACTGGTTCAACTGGACCCGAACGTTTCTTTAAACGCTCCAACTCAAAGTTTCCTCCTGCGGGACAAACGAGAAGCTGGAGAGGTGGCGGAGCGCCCCCTGCGCCTCCAGCGCGGCATTGCACCGTGCTGCGACTCTATTCAAAACAACAACCAACACATGTGATGATGATGATGATGCAGCAACATGAGTGTTTATTTTAACGGCCTGTATGAGACCTGCTCTTATAGAGACTGTTTCCTGACAAACAATGATCTGAAGAGGTTTTGGGAGCAGAGCTGCTTCAGGCCTCCTGTCAGTCTGTTTACAGTGACAAGCGCTTCCATCACTTCCTGTTGACAGTCACTGTTTGTGATTGCTGTGATCTTTATTCTGTGGCTGTGTTCAGCATGTTGTTAATCACAGTGTTGTAGCTTTTTATGTCATGAAATGTTAGTTAACACAGGTGAAAATGGAGGAGAACATGTTTAAAGTGTTTCAGGTCGTTCCACTCAGTCATTTCTTCCGAGAACTTTTAAAAGGCTGAGAAAAGTGGAGATTTGAACTGGGAGGTTCCATCTTTCAATGAGGGTTACATGACAGATTGAAAGCTCCAGAACAGCCACTAAAGGGACACTGTGGCCAGATTGTTTCATCAGCTGATGTCTTCGAGTTCGAGAATAGAATCTCAATAAAAATGGTTGGCTGGTAGAGCGTTGATATGATGGTGATGGTGGAGGTCAGAGGTCGTCCACACATCACTGCAATGATGACAGTTTTTTATGGTTTCCACAGCAACATGGATACAGAATTGTTTATGGAATGTGAGGAGGAGGAGCTGGAGCCATGGCAACAGGTGGACGACACTGTGGAGGAAGATGAGATGGACTTCATTGACACTTACTGCGAACCAGGTGAAAACTACACACACACGCACACACACACACACACACACACACACACACACACAGAGTCCCCTGGAATAACACCTGTCTGTCTCTTTCTCCAGTGGAGGATTCTCTGTCTCCTCTTCCAGCATCTGAGACTCCGCCTCCCCAGACTCCCCCATTCATCACACCTGCTCCAACAGGTGTGTGTCTGTGTGTGTTCACTTATGTCCTTATTGGGGACATACATCAGACTCAAGACCAGTTGATTCGGGACAGCGGAGCAATTGGGGACAAAAAGTGGTGTCCTCAATTTGGAAAACTGTGATTTTTCGGTCATTGGTTAAGGTTGTGGTTAGGTTGAGGTCAGGTGGTCCCTCAGGTTAGTCTCCAGGAAATGATTGTAAGTCTATGTAAATTCCCCAAAAGTGACATAAGTAAAGACTGTGTGTGTATGTGTGTATGTGTATGTTTGTGCGGTGTCAACAAACACAACAGATACAAAATGACCTGAGTGTATTTTGCTCATGGCCGTGATGTCCTGCACCACTGTCCCAAGTTTCCTGTCAGAGTGTCTCAAACACAACAGCAGTTTGAAATCAGATAACTTCAGCTTTATTTTAAAAAAGAAAATCACATATTCACTTTTTAATTTTAGATACTGGAAACATGAAGCATTCCATTTGATTTCACTCCGTGTTTTCTTTTTTCTCAGCTTCCTCTCCTGTGCAGATCGTCTCCTCCTCTGTGATGCCTCCTCCTCCTCCCACCACCATTACCACCTCCTCCTCTGTCTCCCGCCTCCCCGCCCCCTCCGCACCCGCAGCTGCAGCCACGCCCCTGATGGCTCAAGCCCCGCCCCTGATCCTGACACAGACAGCAGGTGGAACGTTCTTCCTCCCAGCGGCCCCTGGGGCAGGCAATGCCCCGCCCATCCTCCTCACCACACAGGTACGGAAAACAAACACATTGTCTTCTGCTCGACTGGGCTGTTTGTTGTTTTAGTGATGGTGTCTGCCGTCGTCAGACACCGTGCTGCAGGATAGCATCATCAGTCTTTGGTGTCGTCTGATGCCAGCGGCCTGAGGAGGGGACGTTGTCAGCGGTGTGTCAGGAAGCGGTAGCTCAGCCGGAGGGCGGGGGGTCTGCGCACCAGAGTGCCAGACATCATGGTCGGCTAGGCGGGCTCGTCCTGGTGGCTGTGGGTTTACATCAACACTGTACGGTGCAACTGTGTTATTCTCTAGTTACTGTTTGTTACTGTTAAATACAGATATTTCATGTACCCAGGGATTCAACTCCCTGCAGCACAAATGGAAAGAGTGGAGAGTGGAATGTATGAACTGTAGGAGACCATGAGTGGACTGCAGACTGCACGCTCTGATGGACTGCTTACTGTAGAGACGGAGAATTGCACCATGCTCATCCACAACCATGGTCCCCGTGCAGGAGAACGCTGCTCAGCTCTGGTCGCTGATCTGACAGGATTCAGGACTTCTGTTAACTCATCAGTCTTTGTGCTCGTGCTTCTGTTCAAGTCTGCACTGTCACTGTGATGTCATGTGTTTGTGCTTACCGAACAGGGTTTCCCCGTGCAGACAGTGATGAACCACGGCACTCCTCTGCTGCTGAACCTGCAGCCCGGTCAGACGGTGCAGCCACTCACTCTGATCCAGTGTAGGAGCCCTCGACTCCGTCAGACATTAATCACCACCACATACGATCTGATTGTTGATCCCAGCTGATCTGATCTCTCATCGCTGCCGTTTCCTGTCCCCATCAGCCCCATCACTGGGTCAGTTGGTACGGCCTAGTCTGGGTGTGCCCCCTGTCCTCCCCCAGGGCCAGGCGGTCCAGACCAGGCCGGTCCCCGCCCCGTCCAGAGGCCCAGCCCAGCCTGGCTCTGCCTTCGCCGCCATGCAGCTGCCTGCCACGCTAACCATCCGCACCAGCACACCAGGACCTGGTCAGTCACACGGGTCATCTACGTGCATCATATCAAAAGTGTTCAGATTGATACATTGATTGATTGATTGATTGATTTTTTTTTTCTCAGTTAACCTTCAGATGACCCAGGTGGGCAGGGCCAACTCCCTGAAGCTGGCAGGTTCCCCTGCCCTTCCCTCTGGCTCGGCCAATGGAGCCACAAGAACCACTCCATTCAGCAGCAGTGCCAGTCGGACAATTATCGATGCTGGTACCGATACTTATTCTTTTATTTTGACAATCGTTTCTAATACTTTCTTGCTAAAAGTCTTTTTCATTGGTATTTCTCTGTGAATTCTGCCTTGAAACATTGAAACAGCCCATTTTTACTAAATCGAAATTGTACAAGGAATTTAGTCTTTGACAGGGATGTGAATTATTAAAATATTAACATAGCATTACTACAAATGTGAAGAAATCCATGACTGGTACAAGGAGCTGCTTGGTTACAAGAATTTGACAAAACTGTCTCATGACCCTTTTCAATTAAATAGTCCTGGAACTATGGAACCAAACTCCTTGGTAAACTCAGAAACTGAACTGCTTCTACTTCAGATGACACATGTATCGTCTGTACGATGCCTCAACATCCCCCTTTCACTTTGTGAATCACTCGTTTATGCACTGATGATCCAATAACAAAAGGGTTTTAGCGACAGAATTCATTATGGGCTGCTTGACTTTTATGGTGAAGGAAGTGCTGAGTTCAGACGTTTGGACTCGCAGCACTGACTTGGCAGTTAAGGTCGTGTTAACTTTGGTTGACACTTCGGTCAAACCCTCCCAGTATGACTACAGTGTGTTACCATGGTTACCACTCAGACTTCTGCGTGTCACCTGTTCTGGCAGCTCCTGGCTCCACCCCCTCTGTCATCATGACCTCCACTGTGGCCGCGGTGCTGAACTCCGACCCTCCCAGGGTGGTGATGAGCGTGGAGGAGTTCTACTATGGGACATTTGAAGGCGACCTGAGTCTGAGGAAACCACACCCACTGGGAATCAAAACCTCCACATTCACCTGCCAGATCTGCACGCACCTTGCTGAGAACAACCTGAGGTGGGATCGAGCAAGCCCCTGAACCCCCCTGAGAACCTGAACATACCTGGGCGGTCTGGATCCTGTGCAGTGGTCTGCGGTCTCACCTGTGTGTCTGTCTGTGTGTGCAGGTTGATGCAGCACATGCTCCAGCACTCCGAGCTGATCGGAGGGGGAGGAGGTGATGAGAGGAAGTGCTGCAAGTTCTGTTACCGACAGTTCTCGTCTCCAGCTCAGCTCCAGAGCCACCAGGAGCAGGTGCACGGCCCCGTCCTCTCCTCCTGTAAGAACTACACCTGCTCACACATCTGAAAGTCACAAAACAAATGGGCTGGGAACGTGCTGGTCTTGACGCTGGACTTAATGTAGCATTTAAACATCTTTATTTTACAATTGTACAGTTTCATTGAACAGACACTTGTATCCAGAGCAGCGTACATTGACCTGCCGATGGAATATCCATCGAGTTGACTTGACCAGGGACGCACCTGTCTCTCTGTCTCTCAGGTATGTGTCGTATATGTGAGTGGGCGTTTGAGAATGAGCCGGCCTTTTTGAACCACATGAAGTCCAACCACAAGCCTGGAGAGATGCCCTACATCTGCCAGGTGAGTCCGACAAGTGTCCTTTGACCTGGCTCGCTGTTTGTCCTCAGGCCTCATTAACTCAGGTTTGACTTGCAGGTGTGTTCCTATCGCTCGTCCTTCTACTCGGATGTCCTCCAGCACTTTGCCAGCTTCCACAGAGACTCTCGCTTCCTGCTGTGTGTTTTCTGCCTGAAGGTGACAAGAAACCCTGCCAGCTACCAGCAGCACCTGCTGCGACACCAGGTAGCCACACACACACCTGTCTGATGGACATGCTAACAGGCCGGTCCATCCTGTAGCTCCCTGTGTTCAGCTGACACAAGTATCATCCTGTAGCCAACACACGCACTCTTAGATCTCTTGGTCTCTCTCTTTCTTTGACCCTTTGTCTTTCTGTCTCTGTCTCAGATCAATCAGGCCTTCCACTGTAACAGGTGTCGACTTCAGTTTGTCTTCCTTAAGGATAAGATGCAGCATAAACTGGAAAACCATCGCAGCTTCCGTCGACCTGCTCAGCTGGAAGGACTGCCACCAGGGTCAAAGGTCAGCTTCCCTGCCGGGGTGGTTCGGCTCGCCATCTTCTCTCCAGCTCCAGCGCCTTCTGATCCTGTTTCTGCCACACCGGCATTCAAGTATTATTCATCCATGTGTCTCCAGGTGACCATCAGGACCTATGGCAAGATCAGGCCACCGATGACATCAGCAGCGAGCCGGCTGCTCCAGAATCCCTCCGCGCTCATCCAGCCAATCAACATCAAGACAGAGCTGCAGAAGTGTCCCGTCCAGAGGAGCCCCGTGCTCTCCAAATCCCCCCGGTCACCGACGAAGAGAGCGCTCAGCCGCAGAGTCCGTGTCAACAGGTCAGACTGAAAACAAGTAAGGGTTCTCCTGAGGGTGGCGCCAGAGGAAAGGTCATGTTGCCTGTTGAATCCGGAGGGCTTATGTTGCATTCACGCGGTGTCACTGAAACAGGGAGAAGAGGAAAACCCGCCGTTCTTCCAGCTCGGCAGTGTTTGTGTTTTTCCTTGCAGGATGGTGACTTCACCTCCAGCGTCCTCATTTAGAACAGATGTGACTGTCAGTGATGGAGGTTTGGAGGCCATTTGCCAGGTCTGTAGTTCTTTTCACCTGGTAGGACTTACCTCAGTTTCTACAACGTGAAATGACAACTTGGAGGCTGATGTGAAGGGTTCATAGTGATCTGATGTAAACGCTGCCTGATTGGTAGGAAGCGATGTCGTTAGGATTTTATTGATACTGATACTTATTATTATTGATACTGCTCTCAATAATTTGGTGCAAAAAAAGATATGGCGTGAAAAGATTCAACTGTTTTGGGTTTCCACCCGTCCCTGTCTCCACCCACCCCGGTCTCCACCTCGCCCCTGTCTCCACCCGTCCTTGTCTCCACCCACCCCGGTCTCCACCTCGCCCCTGTCTCCACCCGTCCTTGTCTCCACCCATCCCTGTCTCCACCCGTCCTTGTCTCCACCCACCCGGTCTCCACCTTGTCTCTGTCTCCACCTTGTCTCTGTCTCCACTCGTCTCTGTCTCCACCTTGTCTCTGTCTCCACCTGCCCCTCCACCGCTCGTCTGCAGCTTCAACTGCTCATCAAACACATAAAACTTATTTCAGCCTGAAGCCACCGTCAGCGTTGACTTAAGCCATCATGTAGCTTGGCAGACTAATTCTGGTGAACTTTATCCAGCTCACTGCAGATCTGTTGGACAGTCAACAAACAAAGGACAACTGTCCAGTTAACAAACATGTTGTCTCGTCCTCACTGTGCCTCCAGGTTAAATGGATGCAACAACTTCAAATATAAGATTTGTGGTAAATCAGTTCAGTAAATCAGTTCTAGTGAAACATAGCTTGTAAAGTAGCGACAGGTAGCTCCACCTGTGTCCTCCTCTGACAGGAGCTCGTTTCACAGCAGCGCCACCTGCAGGCCGACCGGGCTGGTTCCTCCAGGATGGGACGTATGAAACTGTCTGAATCTGTTTCTGACACTCGGTTCGCTGCAGTTCAAAGGTGGAAATGTCCAGTCATGGTGTTCACTGCTTATTTCACTGCATGTTAGACTGAATGAACAGTACGTCACACGGAGCAGTGTCAGAGCAGGTGCCAGTGTAGTGCTGTTCCTCCACACCTGTCCATAGTGAACAGTGTGGCTAGTTATTCTCTGTCTCCTCCACTTTGATCCAGACTGAAACGCCTCAACAGCTGTTGGATGGATTTTGCTGAAATGTGGTTCAGACATGCATGGTCCCTTCAGGATGAGCTGTTGATGATCCTCTGACTTTCCGTCTTGCGCCATCATCAGGTCAACATTTGAAAGTGTCCAACACTTTGGTTTATGAAAACATACATGCAGAACTGTGGCCGTTCACATGGGCCTCAGCTGGCCTGTGTGTGCTGCCCTGAGATGACGAGCCTGGTGGACAGTTCACCTGCGGCTGCAGACCAGTGTGACTCTCAGGCTCTGACCAACTAACAGTGTCTGTGCTGCTGGTGAAATGTTGGACATCGCTCTCAGTTTAAAGAGGTAACGTCCTGACGCCTCAGCACCCGATCTTCCTAAATGTTTCCTCTGCTCGTCTCCTGCAGGAGTTCCTCGTACGACGGAGAACAGTTGGTGTGTTTGGAGTGTGGAACCGACGCCTCCGACTTCTCGGCGCACTACCCGACTCACGTCCACTGTCTGCTGTGTCCGTACAGTAGCTGCTGTTCCAGAGCCTACGCTGCCCACATGATCCAGTAAGATCACTGCTCACAACACTCCTGCAGCCAAGCACCCTGGGTGATGTCATCCTCTGTGATCAGGCAGCAGATCAGATGTGCAATGATTGATTGTTGTGATAGTTGTTGTTTGTTGATTTCAGCCACCATGTGCCGCGATCCAAAGACAAAGTTCTTCCTCTGCACAGACTGCCTCCTCCATGGTGAGACACTCTTTTGATCTGGGGGTGATCTGACTGAATGTGTCTGTAACAGGCTGACTGTGTCTGTAACAGACTGAACGTGTCTGTAACACGCTGAATGTGTCTGTAACAGTGTGAACGTGTCTGTAACAGACTGAATGTGTCTGTAACAGACTGAATGTGTCTGTAACAGACTGAATGTGTCTGTAACAGTGTGACTGTGTCTGTAACAGTGTGACTGTGTCTGTAACAGTGTGAATGTGTCTGTAACAGACTGAATGTGTCTCTAACAGACTGAATGTGTCTCTAACAGTTTGCAGGTTTGTTCTGTTGCTCGGATCAAACCAACACTGTGAAGGTGTCACTTTGAATCATGTGACCACATTTCTCCCTGTTTTCAGAATCTTTACTACATTTTAGTACCTTAAATATATCTTCCTGATTATACTTCAGTGGTTTTACTCAAGTAAATGTTTTTTAATGAGGGACTTTTATTTATTTTTTTGTTTATGTAAGTAAGTATAATCTAATGTTGCTGAGTAAGTCCATGAAGGGCGTCCACACCTCTTCAAATTCTTGCGCTTTACTCCTGATCACATAGGTTAGCTTTTCTAATGTAACACACAGTGCCGTCTCTCTGATCCAGGACTGTGTAGAAGATCCCTCAGTCTCCATCCTTGTGGCCTGCAAGAGGCCAAAACTCTTACACTTAGTTAGAAGAAAAGTTGTTTGGATATATCCCTAAAATACAAAGTTTTGCTAAGCAGGTACCTGGATACCTGTGATTCTACTAGAGAGTGGAACTGAAGGACTCTGTGTACACCTGTGTCTGGAATGACAGGGGACCACTGATGAAGTTTCTGAGGGCTTATATGTCCCCGGTAGCCCCTTGTGTTGCAGTAATTTCATTCGAGTGTGAATGGTTTTAAACAAGCTGTCGCCCACTCAGCATCTTCAGTATCTTCCTTAAAGTCCATGCCCTCCTTTTATCACGACGAGACTCCTGGTCATGCGAGACAAGTGTTGCATATAGTATAGATATTTAGATATTCATTTTGATCCAGTCTTGATCTTGACCTACCGGTGTCAAGCCCCAACAAATCCTCAACATGTGCTGGATGTAATCAGTCATGAGCTGGGTCTTTTCAGCCCTTCCAGTCTTAAGTTCTTTCTCCGACCACGATTTTCTTCCATCTTAGGCTCTAAATAAGCGATGCGTTTAGGGGCGTCAGACAGCTCTGTTTTCACACTCTTCAGTATGTGGCCTTCAGCCTCCGTGAGCCGCCTTGCATTAGCAGTAGTATTTTGTTGAAGGTCTGCAAAACTCTTTCACTAGCACACTGTGAACTCTTAGCAGAGTTGCGAGGAGCGCCCACCCAAAGCTGCCATCTTGGTCCGCGGCTCCACAGCCCCCCCAGCCCCCCCAGACTTTTTATTCTTTAATATTTTCACAGTGTGGTATTAGTACTTTTTTGTAGTAAAGGATCTATACAGTCACAGTTTGTTGTGGAGGACTGCCTTCAGTCCACTGAGGTGGTTTCACTAAATTAATGGTCACATTTTACAGAAAAACAAATATTCATGTCCCCGTTAAACAAACATCTGATTCCAAAAGTGAGTCTTCCTCGTCTCTTCTCCAGTGTAGCTGTTAACTGAGAAATAAAAGTCCTTGCTGTCTCTGTGTAGTTAGTCAGGAGAGACATTTGACTTCACTGCTTTATTTGACATTGAGACAGACCTTTGTCTTCAGTCGAACACTCAGTAGATGTGAGCAGATAAAAGCAGACACGATGTAGAGAATTGTGCCTGTGGGTGTCACTCTTCACCACTAAAACTCCTCTGACTGTTGGTACAAAACACTCAGATATTTCTGCTGATTATTAACATTGATTTACAGAACAAAAGAAGAGCAGAACAAGTTAAAGTTCAGACTGTCTGAAAACATTAAAAAAAACTTTCATTGTTGGTCTTATCCAGCTGTTTCATTGGAACACAAGACCAGTGATTCTGCAGAATTAGCTGCTGATTAATTTGCCATTTGACGAATCAATTAATAGACGGGCTGTTCCAGCAGGAGGAGCCTTTCACTTGAATAGGCAACAAACTCCTGAAATGATGTGAATGATTGGAGGAGGACACCAACTGTTCTCCTGTCTGTTTCCTCCCTCAGCCTGTTCCTGCTGCAGTGCTCTCACTGTGGCTTC
Organism: Centropyge bicolor; assembly: GCA_037975185.1. NCBI lineage: Eukaryota > Metazoa > Chordata > Actinopteri > Pomacanthidae > Centropyge > Centropyge bicolor. The sequence continues at coordinate 160,085 of JBBMOC010000189.1, read as the reverse complement.
AGGCCTCATCATGCAGATCAGATGGCTGATCACCTGCTGAGGAATCCAGAGCACCGCAGCGCCACCTGTCGCACCAGGAGTAAGACCTCATCACACACACACTGGCGGCTTCACACCACACGAGCGTCCCTAACGACACCTTGTTTCACAGGCCTGCAGATTCCGGATAACTTCAGCGAAGAATGAAAATGTATCTGGACATGAACTCAGGGTTAAACAGAAACAGTGTTCAACTGGGACACTTCCAGTCCATCACTGTCATTCCAGTGAAGTGCAAGCCTTTTAGTCACAGTACAGCAACACGAAGAAAGTTTGTCTACACTTCACCACACAGAAAGAATGAAGGTACCAATAAAAACTGATTGTGAATAGATATTTACTTTGCTGTATGAGTCAATCAGTTTTTTCAGAAAAACATTTTCTGGATATAAAGAAAAATGCTTTTAAAGCAGCTGCAACAAACGAAAGTAATTAAAATAAATGTCTGTATTTTCTGAAAAACAAGAATCGAATTACATAAGTCTTTCGTAGAAACTTTGAAGACAGAATTAGGAAATGTCAAGTCGTCACTGGTTCTCATCACCACCTTTTAAAAACAGCTAACTAACGTTCCAACCTGCCTTCTCGACTCAGTGGAGACACAGTTAACTTTCACTGTGCTTCTCTGACTGGATCATTGTTCCAGAATATTCCCTCAGATAAAAATCAAGGACAAAGGAAAGTGGAGTGAAGATAGCAGCCATAAAACCATCTCCGTACGCGACTTTATGTCGAACTGGCCCTTGGCTTCCTGATCTCCGTCACGTCTCATGTCTCAGTTCCAGCTTTTCTTCCTGCTTATTGTGTAAATACAAACTCAGCTGACCTCTCTTCCTCTCAATCAAAATCTTCCAGGGGGGAGGTCCGGAGGTTTCCGCAGGTCTGTTGCTCCATAGCATTGGCAGCGTCCAGCTTCTGGCTTCACCTCAGCCAAAGTAAATAAAACTGACCCAGCTCAAGGGTCAGAGTCTCCGCTCACTCCCTGTCGGCAGGAAGCCGAGAAATGAAGGAAGTGTAAACAGCAGAGAGCGCTTTGCATCTGAACAATGTGTTTACGCCTCAAGATTCTTCCAACATGATCCGCTGCCAATTTAGAGAAAAAATCATTGTGTAAAGTTGATTAATTATAATGTTTAACAGCTAAAATGACAGTCTGATCTCAATCAATGGAGAAAAATCCTCTGTAGCTTTGGAAGATGACTCTGAACTCTCTGTATCGCACTTGATCATTGGAGCCGTTTTATGGTTCCATTTACATTTGGACCTGACACAGTTTGTCTCCATCACTGAGGTCAGTGAGCTGCTGAGCTGCAGAAGCGGTAGGACGTTTGGTGGAATGCGACAAAGACATGTCTTGCAACAATACAAATATGGACACCAGTGGTTAGACTTTATCCTTTGGTTGGGGGTTGGTTGGGGGTGCTGCAGCTCCCTCAGTAATTTTGGAGACACTGAGTTTTACTGAAGTTACTGCACATCTAAATTTGCTTTTACTGACATTTTGATATGTTATCAGTTATAAGTTATAAGAACACATGTTAAGTTTGTTTTGACATGGATGTTTCTCAAAATAATGATGAAAAATGGTGCTTAAAAGCCTTGTCCCTTCTTTTCAGCCTACATTGAGCCTGACATCCAGTTCTGCCACAGTGATGAGAAGCACTCCTCAGAAGAGAGCGAACCAGTCCAGAACAAGCACTTGCCTGATCCATCCTGGAAGTCAGCAGATTGTTGGAAATGTCCGGCAGACAGTGACAGCACCAAGTCCACCATCATCTCATTCATGCACAACAGTGGGCCTCGTCACTACCTGTCCAAGAACAGTGATGCCATCGACTTCTTCAACCTGCTCTTCCCTGCAGCACTCGTAGAACTGATCACCAATGAGACCAATGCCCACGTCAAGACCTGCCAGTTCCTGGGCTCTTGCTACCCAGACTGGGTCCCTGTCACCACGCATGAGGTCAAAGGTTTTATTGGACTGGTCATTCTGATGGGGATCCAGAACCTTCCAGACCTGTCGCACTACTGGTCCTGGAGTCACTACGACAATAGCTATACCTTCTACCGTGCCATGAGCTTCAAACGCTTCAAGCAGATTGCTGCTAACATTCGTATGGGCAGCTTTGCCACAGATGAGTGTCGTGGCACCAGCAAGTCCAATGACTCCCTGCACATCTTCAGGCCAATGCTGGACATCCTGGGTGGAGCTATGTGGAATGCCTACCAGCCAAACTGCTGCCTGACCATAGACAGAGCACTGCTTCCCAGCCTGGAGGAGGAGAGTGGCCATACCAAGGGGAACCCAAAGACACAACCTCAGGTGTGGCTGCTCTGTGACTCCAAGTCTGGCTACTGCCACCACTTCTTCATCCAGGTGGGGGAGAAGGTGGGCCAGGAGCCAGGCTTCACCGTAGTGCCAGAACTGGCAAAGGGTCTGGAGGACAAACACCACCATCTATACCTGGCTAGTTCACTTACATCTGTTCCACTCATGCAAAAGCTTTTGGACCAGGGCATCTATGCCTCCAGCTCCTTCCCTCCGCACAGCCCAGTCCTGCCTGACGAGCTGTGGGAGGAGGGTCGGCTGGAAAAACCTGGGGACTTCCTTCAGAGGCAGTTTGGCCCTCTGCTGGCCACCCGTTGGATGGACACCAAGGAGATGGGCTGTCTGTCGACCAATGCAGCTCCGGGTGAACAGGACACTGTTTGGAGGAGGTCTCAGACCAAAGTGGGCGGACTGGACCCAATTGACCGCCCCATGGCCTTCCGCCTTCTGCAGGAGAACATGCGAGGGGTTGACATCTGCAAGCAACTCCTGGCCTGCAACCCACTGGGAGGAATTCCCCTGGACCGGCACTGGCGCAGCCTCTTCTGGTTTCTGGTCAACCTGAGCATCGTCAACGCCTTCATTGTGCTGCGGGAGAGTCGCAAAGATAATCCACCTGCCTGGGTACAAGATGGCCTTTTTACTCAGGTCAACTTTCGCAAGCGTTTGGGCAACCAGCTGGCCAAGTGTGCTCAGAAATACTTTGAGACCATGGAGATTGCCAGCTCCCGCGGGATGAGGATGGATGTGGCAGACGAACCAGTTAAACAAAGACATAGGATGGCAAAGATCAGCGGCGTCTCCAAGAGGTGCAAGAACTGCAACTTGAAGAACATCCGCCACGAGAGTGTGTACGGCTGCATCATATGCAAAGCCAACCTGTGTAAACAGCCAAGCTGCTTCTGGGAGTTTCACAACCTGTCACCTCTGAACAAAGGTCAGTGTATAAAAAGTTGGTTTATTACTGTTTAACTACACACTTTTTTTTTTTAGATTTTTACATTAGACAATATTTTTTATAATATTTTACACTAAATGTTTACTTTGTATACTAAATGTTTACTGCTGCACCGTGGGCCCTTGAGAAACGTAATTTCAATCCTCTGTATATGTTGCAGAATTGACAATAAAGCTGCCTTGAACTTTGGACCTTGAACCTTGAACCTCGGAGCCCCTTGGGGCTGAGTGGTTAAGGTGCATGGCCAGCGCAATATTGCCACTTAACTTAAGATTTATGTTTGGCGTTTTTCACAGGATCAACAAAAGTGGGATTTCTCAAGGACAGAATAAGGTAAATTTTGTCACTAAGTATATTCAAACTGGGATGAATTTGATTTGCTGTTAATTATGAAACATATGTGTTTTTAAGTATGAAGTATTAAAGCTTCATCTCTCATTGAAAGATCTGAACGAAACAAGTCAAGTTGAATAGAACAGTTCAGTGTGTTTTTCCATGTGTGAAATTTATTTTTAGTCTTGTTTCATTCTCTGTGCTGCAGCGGAGCAGTGGAGATGATTGAGGTTCAGGACAGTGTGGATGGAGCGATGGCCCCTGTGGAGGACATGGACTTTTCTGACGATGAGAGACTGGAGGACCTGGATGACATTGATGAAGAAACTGAAGATATTAATGAAGAATTTCTCAAAGAAGATAAACGGCCACTGTCTCACCTGCCATCAACAATGAACGGCCACAGTCAACCAGCAACCATCCTGCCTGCCTCCAAAGATCGTGATGATTTGCTCACTGCCCGTCAGCTAAGGATCGCCCTGTTCGCTCTATGTGATGGACTCCACCAAGCATCAAGGGTCTTTTCAACCGACACGCAGCTCATCCAGTCCTGGCTGAAGGAGGCCAGGAGGCGTTTGAAGCAAAGTGAGCAGGAACAGCAGGTTCATGGTGACGGTGGGGATCGTATGGTGGCATGGATGCTGTCCATGCGTGAGCAGCAGCTTCCAATTACAGAGAGCAACCTCTTTCACAAGGCCTCCATGCTAAAGAAGAAGGGTGGTTTCAGCGACTCCTTCCGCATCTCCTACGACTGGGCTGTAGGCTTCATGCTGCAGCATCGGCTGGGCGTACGGAGCATCGGCAGGGAAACCACGCTGGCTCGCACCCTGCCACTTTCCCTGGAGGCCAAGATCAAGTCCTTCAGGGAATTTACTCGAAAAGTCTTTAACGTCAACAAGTTGTCCGAAAGCACTGTGGCTGCAATGGATGAGCTGTGTCTCTTTGTGGATTTGAGGTTAGTTCAGGATAAGTCTCGCTGCTCAGAGGCCCTGGAACTCACTGGGTCTTTACCCCTGGTCACTGTGTACCTGACAGTGCTGGCTGATGGCATCATGCTGCCGTCCCTGGTGCTGGCGAACAGGCAGCTGGCTGAGAAGGCCCTGCCAGAGTTCATTCTGCTGGAGGCTGGTCCAGATAGTCTCTTAGTAGAAGAAGCGTTGGATCTCTGGACTAACAAGGTTTGGCTACAGCATCTGTCTGGTCCAACTCAGCCCGGTAAATCAATGCTGATTTTGGACCGACATCGAGAACACTATGGAGATTCGTTTCTCACTTCCATTAGTGGATCGGGCACTCTCCCAGCAATGATACCTGGAGGCTGCTGCTTACGTCTTCAGCCCCTGGAGGTTTGCATGAAGCCAGTTCTGCAGCGCTTCCTGCTGTCACGCTGGGTGAAGTTCACCAAAGGAAACCCGGAGGAATTGGAGGAGACATCACCCCACCGGCTCCAAGCAAATGTTGCCCAGCTGCTGGTCGATTGGGTGGTCGAGGCCCTGACGCACCTGAACAAACTCCCACAGCTTTGGAAGAAGTCGTTCCACCTGACAGGCCTTCTGCCATGGCAGAATGAGGAGGGCGAGGCAGTGGAGAAGAAGGAGCAGGAGAAGATGACGGGTCAGAAATCAGAGGAGATGCAGTTGGAACTCCTCAAGACCTTGACAGAGTCCCTGCTGGGGGCTGAAGCTTTGGATGCCAATCCTCCTGAGCTGCTGGAGCTAGAAGACAAAGAGGACAAAGCGGAAGAACAAGGACAGGAAAAGAAGTGGGGGGACAAGGACAGGGATGAGACAGAGAAAGAAACAAGGGAGGACAGGAAGGAGATGGAGGAGCAGGGGCAGGAAACAGAGCAGGGAGATAGGCCTGAGGACATGGAAAAGACAGGAAAGGACACAAAAAGAGGTAAAGACAGGATGGAGACAGAAAGGGACAGCCAGGAGACAGAGGTGGAAAAGAAACAGGAAATTAAAAAGTTAGCAGAGGACAGCGAGGAAGAAGGAAAGGAGGCAGAGGAGGACAGAAAGGAGGTCAGCAAGGAGAGGCGAGAGACCAGGATAGTGATAGGAGAGGAAGTTGGTGATGAGTGGAAGATAACGGTAAAGAGCAGGACTGAAGGAGTGGAGGCTGACAGCGAAGAGGACAACAGGATGGACAGCTGAGCAGGTGATAAAGACATGGACAAAGGTCCACAGACTGTCCAGTCCAGTTTGTTTCAATGCAGACCCAACTACAGTAATTAGGAGAAGCAATGACATTCAAGTTGTGCCCTACGACTGACAGAGGATCTGATCTGCTGAAAAACTGCTGATTTTGTATTTGTGGAGAGAAGTCTGAGGTTTTCCCATTCACTTCAATGGATACAGCAGCATCTAGTGAACATTAGAGGAACTGCACATCATCGCCCTGCGTCTGCGCAGGCTGCTGCTTGTTGGGATATTTATCATGTGCCACATTCGCAGAAACCAGCTGGGCTGAGTTGTCTTTGGCTTGTCCAGATTTTCCAGGTGAAGCCATGAATTCACCACATAATGTGAAGCCTGAGTCACCCTGATTTGATCACAAGGGATTTTTTGGTCATGTTTGATTTTTACAAACAAAATCTGAAGGTGATTAAATGGGTTGAACTGCTTTGATGACAACAGGTTTTAAGGTTTTGTTCAGCCTCTGATCTCTTTAAAATTATCGGGATGTATCAAATTACCTTCTCAACAATTTTAGAGGAAGGTCCAAATGAAAGCTCCAGACCAGCCAAATGTCGAATATGACTTATGGGTGATTGGTGATTAGAGATCCCTAATTCCAGCATTAGATGTAAAATGTATGCACATGCATTCTGTTCTGCATGAAGATGTCGTGCTGGAAGCAGGCAGATGATCTTCATGGCTGAACTCACAGGAACAATACAGTTTGAGGTTGAGATCCCACAGTAGATAAATATGTTGAACAGGCAGGATGTCTGCTGGTTGTTTCTATTCATGCTGTCAGTATTTCAAAATAAAGACACTGTAGAAAACATCTTTTTAAAAATTGAAAAACATCATCATACAAAAGCATTTGCAGGTTTTACATGAACATTGGGGCGTCCTTACAGTCCGCCTGCTGTACGTTTCTCCATAGTGCAGACAGGAGTGAGTGCATACGCTTTGATTAAGATCAACCTTTACTCGTCCATCAGTGGGGAAATCTGCAAAGTGTTAGTTAGCATTACAGATATTTTCATTATTGATTAATGTGTCAATGATTGTCTTGATTAGCCAAATGTTTGGTCAAAGAAACTTTACTAAACTGTGGAAAATGTTCATTACAATTTTCTAAACACCCTCTGATGTCTACAAATGTCTTCTTCTGTTTGGCCTCCAGTCCAAAACCCAACCCGTGTTTCACTGACTGTTACTGAACGTCTCGTCTCATTGCGCTGCAGCAGCTTCGTGTGAGTGTTGACGATGATGGAAATGAGCTCTGGAAGCTAACTGGCTGGTCCGGAAGATGTGGAGTTCATTTTTGTGCTAAATGAGTTAATCCTGTTTTGAGAGCTCAAACGTACTGACAGTCATGTCTCTAGAATCTGGACCTGAATAGGCGATGAAGATTATGAATGTTGGAGATATTTCCTGTTTATTTGAATTTGTGACATTCAGACAAAAGATGTTGGATTTCATCTTGTCTGCCTGAATCTGATGGTGACTCCTACAGAACAGATGTTGTGTTGGTGCTGATGTACAGGAGACTTTAGATGCTGTTCCTCATAAATAAAATACAAAATATCTTCACAACTGTTTCGTTTTATGACAATTCTTTCATCAATTCATTTGTCTCATACTGAAGGAAAACAAAAGGAAATGCTCAAAGTTCAAAAACCAGTCGTGGTTACTTATGATCGCCGATAAGCGATCCGATCACCAGGGGGCGACAGGAGTAGGAGAGAGTCGTGTGACGCCGTCTGTGGTCACTGTTGTCCTCTCTGCTCTTCTCCTCAGAGCAGTCATCCTTCCTAACATCTTCTGACTCGTCTACCTGCTGCAGATTCACGTCCATGTTCCTGACAGCAGAAACACCTGAGAGCAGCTCCCTCGTGTGGTCTCACCTGGTAACACAACTGCTCAGACACACTTTCTCCAGAAGCTCTCCTTCAGCAGTCAAACACACTGAATGACTGTCCTCATCTTCTAGTCTCCTGGTGTCAAACAGCTGCAGCATCCTGAAATGACTTGGCCTCTACTGACAGTGAACTTCGCCTCCCTTCTTCTTCCTAACTTCTGATCTGAGTGGGAAACAAGTCACACAGCTACAATCTACAAATATCTGAAACTTCTACCCCGAGGCCTCCTCCTGGTGGGACATGCCCGGAACACCTCCCCAGGGAGGCGTCCCAAAGGCATGCGGAACAGATGTCCAAGCCACCTCAACTGACTCCCCTCGACGTGGAGGACAATAAACTATAATTATTATGTTATTACGTTTCGACTTCAGCAGGTTTAATAACTGAAACTACCAGATGCTCCTGTTAGCATAGATAGCTTAGCTCAACCGTCTCCCTCCAGAGAAACTCGTCCTGGACACCCGAGAGAAACACAGTCAACACGGCAGCACAGTTAAACTCCAGCCAACAAGCAGCTCCATGAACAGCAGAACAAACTCACCGAGAAAACAGCGCAGACGTCCCGGACAGAGACACCACACAGCCGGCGGCAGCTAGCTGGAGCCCCATGCTAATTCATTAACTATACTTACTAGTAAAAGAAAACACGGGAGCGCCGACTTTTGGCCAGTCTGTACAATTAACTGTTCAGCAGCCCAGTTATTGATCCAGTATTTACAGAAAAAAATATCCGAAAGGCACAAACAGCTGAAGTTCAGTGACTGGATGAGCTCCGTGTTTGGAGTCAACAGTCAGCTGACAGCTGTCAATTAAAGTGACGTCGCTCTTCATTGTGCACAATTTCAGATTTTAAACCAGTGTATTATAACACACACACCCCCACACACACACACACAACCCCCCCCCCCAAAATTGCTGCAACAACCTGTTCCTTCAGATTCATCCTCTGGAGCATCAGAGGCATATATCCATTCCTCACCTAGAAAGTGGCACAGGTTTTGGTCTTGGCTCTTGTTGTCTTACACCGAGACTACTTCAACTGGCTCCTGACTGATCTGCCTGCATGTACCACCTGACCTGATCTCTGCAGCTCGTCCAAAATGTGGCAGTCCAGCTGATCTTCCACCTTTACCGCTTCTTCACACCCTGAACTGGATACCGGTGGCTCCTCCAACCTGATTCAAGACACTGGTACTACCATCCTACATCCTGGTACACCTGGTCAAACCAGACCAAACCAAACGTGTCCATTTTGTCTACTGCTGCCAATCAGCTTTATCCCAGGGGCCTAGCTATCAGCTGATGGAGGGATAAGCTTCCCATTGACATCAGGACAGCAGACTCACCTGATCAACCTGTAAACTCACATGATCGGACTGTAAACTCACATGATCGGACTGTAAACTCATCTGATCAGACTGTAAAATCATCTGATCAGACTGTAAACTCACCTGACCAGACTGCACCTTGGCACATAAAAAACTGTCTTCCATTGTTGTAAATGTAGCACAGTCGTATTTGATGAAGTTGATGTATTTGCACGATTCTTCAAATGTGGGGTTGTATCCTCATGGTTGAATGCATTCATTGTTCTAGGGTGTCAACTAAATAAACTGAATCCAATAAGTGCCTACCAATCAGAGTGGTGCTGCCAGGGGGTCCTGATGCCTGATTCGAATGGCAGCAACTTGGATCCAAGAATTAGCTTTGGTGCTGATTCAAGCCATTAGTGTGGTCACCAGTGAGTTTGTGGCGGCGAGTCAGTTCTGTTCCTCAGGGTTCACATCAGTGAGGACCTAACCTGGACTCACCACTCCAACGTTGTCACAAAGACGACACGACAAAAGCTCTTCTTCCTCTACGGACTGAGGAGGCTCAACACGGACTCCAGGATACTGAGAGTATCCTGACTGGGCGATGAAAAGCACATTGCCAGAATGAAGTTTCCATCTATGGAGGACTTCTGCACCTGGTGGTGCAGGGAGACAACCAAGGATAGATGGTACCATAGCATGTAGTCCCACATCACCCGACTCAGGGACAGCTTCATCACGAAGGCCATCGGCTCTCAAGCTCAGCACTTTGTCACTTCAGTTGCCCACACTTTGCCTTTATGTTACTTTATTCAGTGTTGCTACCTGTTTACATCTCTCTGTTGTCTTTGAGTGGCTCATATTCAACCAGGGCTGCAGCAGGACGTGTGGTTCCCTCTCTTCCCAGCGAGCTCCAGCAGACCTTTTCTTTAACTCTATGACACCTTTTCCTACATCGTACACACACATCCACATGAACGCTGCTGTTGTGACGGACAAACACACCTCACATCTGGATTCATCTCCCAGTGTCTTCTTCATTAAAGAAATAGTGGTAAGTAAGTAAGTAATAATAAATATATAATAATAAGATGCAGTGATTAATTAATGTGCAAGTTTGAAAAGAACTTTTTTGTTGTGGCTAAAAAACAACAAAAAACAAGAGGAAAACATGACATTCAGACTCAAACAATCATTAACACAAACTGCTGATACTTTAGACCGGATTTAGAGCCGTGGTCACACCTGTGACCACCAGCACTGGAACAGTCCCCCAGCCTCTGGCCTTCACAGGGTTAACGTGCAGGATGTTAGGCTGGTGTGTAAACAACACCTCTCTTCTTTGACTGGCTGTGTCCTGATATGACCGTGGTTAAACTCCGCCTTTCCAGTTATGTTCACAGTGGACTGGTTCTGAGAGTATCCAGACTTTCTCACAGCCAAACCTGCAGGATCTGATCGAACCAGGAGCTAAGACATGGGTGAGCCGATTTCTCGGATATCGCTTCAGTCGTCTGTGCAACACTTGTCATTCATTCATTCTGCAGGCTCGTTTGTGTCAGCTGCTGAAATGGCATGTTTTTCTCGTGAAGTCTGGTTGGAGCAGAGCTGCAGCTCAGATCTGTGCGACCTTTGTTCTGTTTCCAGTCGTTCACTCTGAACGAGCTTTTCTGCTGCTGCAGTTTCTCTAAAGGATCAGTCTGAGATCCAACAGGTTTTACCAGAGAACTTCAAGTTTCAGCAGGTTTCGGAGCTGAGATTCCAACTCTCTGATGCAGCTGCCTGTTTCTTACATCCTGTACTTGAGGTTTTCTTTATTGCTTAGAAATAGAGACTTTAATTTACACGTCTGTTTCCTGCAAAGTTCTTTCATTACAACTATCAGTCGAACTGTAATTCCAAATTCTTATTACTCAGAGAAGTTGTTGTTGTTGATGATGATGTCGAGCTCTAAAACACATATTGATTTGATTCATATGTAATCCAGCAAACACTTCTGTGTGTCTCCTGTCACAGTTTCTATGAGGCAGTTTTGTTCTCAGTCCCGACTCAGAATCATAAATCATCATTTTTCTTACACATAATAAACTGTATTTATACAACAGACATATTAAACATTTCAAGTGATCAGTTAAATGAACATGAACCAAAAACCACAATCAAATAAGAAAGAAGAATGAAATGAAAGGGGACACATGTCGAAAAAATGAACAGTATTTTGAAAAACATTTTGAGCTGTGATTTAAAAGATATCAGAGATTCTGCTGCTTGTTTTCATTCCAACACACAGTCATATCATCAGATCAAAAACAGGTCTGATCTGTTCCTTTAAATGTGATAAAGACTCTGTGTGTGTGTGTGTGTGTGTGTGTGTTACATAACACTGCCTGTGGAGGTTACATTCATTCACATGAATCCTAATTATCAAGTGAAAACTCTGCACTGATGCTAAAAACCAACTCTCCTTGTCTGATCACATGAGAGGAACTGAAACCTCAGACAGTCTGAGAGCTGAACCGAGCTCCTGACAGCAGCTGCCATCAGTGGGGGAATCCAGCTGAGCTGCAGGAATCTCAAACTGTGCTCCCATCGATTCATGTGGGGAATGTGCGCCCTCTGGCCGACACCATGGATGAACTGCTGCTCTGTGCTTCACTGAAACCTTGGCTTCCGACTCCTCCGATCAGACCACAGGATGGATCGATCAGGGAAGAGGAGGGGAGGCGGATTCAGCTTCTACATGAGTGGTGGTCGGAGTTCTGACTCTAAGTAACATGGAGCGTAAACGCCCAGACTCCCTGCTCATTGTTGTCTGGGACTCAAGCCTCAGTGATGAACGAGCAGAATACAGGCATGAAGGACTGTTGCTTCACCATTTTAAAGGATCCAGGACTCTGATCGCCACCTGGTTCATCTGCTCCCAACTTACAGGCAGAAACCGCAATCTGTTCAGGCCGTGATCAAGACTGTGAAGAGATGGACCGTTGATGCACAGCTGGACCGACCTGAGTGAGGCTGCAGCTACAGACCTCGACGGACTCACTGACAGTGTGACATCTCATGTCACTTCCTGTGATGTGAGCCAACTAACACAACAAATCCTAGTTTACAGCTGAACTCTGGCACCTGGATGAGGCCCTGGTCTTATCTGAGCATGCTAACATGCTAAACTAGGATGGTGAACATTATACCTGCAAAATGTGACCACGTAACAGCCAGTGTGAGCGTGTTAGCATGCTGCTGACTTATTTGGATTTTGATACTGAAAAAGCTCCTGGCTTGATGTTGTTGTAGAGAAATTCGGGGGGGGGGTATAATGGGGTGTAAACAGTTTAATCACAGGTTTGTATTCCATACTGAGGATAATTGACGATTTAAGTAACTTACAAAACACCTCTGCTGTGTTTAAGACTGTGGAGCTCTGAAGAACTGTTTCCCATCATGCGTCAGTCTAACAAAGAAGAGGTGTTTTTTTATTATTGAGATGAAGAAAAATCTCATGGAATCAGTTCACCTTCCAAACATCAGCAGTGAGCTGGGAGAACATCTGAAATACTTCGCTGTGACCTTTGACCTCTCTGATGTAATAACAGTGTTGGGATAGTTTCATGACCTTGTGTTATGTTTTCTCAGCCAAATGTTCAGGATGTGGACCAGGATACCGCAGCCCACTGGATGCCATGAAGGGTGAGTATGTACCTCTGTGTATGTGTGTGAGCAACTGAACCCCTTTGTACAAAAAGCCAGATCGATTCCATTCTGATGTCTGTACAGTCAGTATGAAGCTACAACCAGCAGTGCCAGATTAGCTTAGCTTTCAGACTGGACACGGCTAGCCTGTGTCTGTCCAAAGGTGACAATCTCCAACAGGCAGCAGCTCTGAAGCTCACTGATTAACGTGTTGTGTGTTTAATCCGTACAAAACCTGAAACATTAGGTTGTGTTCTGAACAAGCAGCAGAGACTCCCACGAGTCCCCCCCCCCCGCCTTCAACAGGACGAGTTTTCATTGTTTCTTGTGTTGAAGGTCCTCGGGAAGAAATTGTCTACGTGCCCTGCATCTACCGCAACACCAGCATCCAGAAACCTGACTACCTGGCCACTGTGGACGTAGACCCGAAATCCTCCACCTACTGCCAGGTGAAACGAATCGTCCAATCCCCCACCAGGTCATCGAGACAACCTTCTTCTTCCTGTTCCGCTCCCATTTAATGCCTTTGTAAGGGAAATTTCCTCCTTATTGAGTAAGAAAGTCACTCATTTTCTCAAGAATTAGAACCTTAAAGAAACTCTTCAATACATACAGAGAAGACCCACAGTGTTCTCTGTGGTCTTCCACAATGTCCTGGCTTATATTCTGTCAGGTAACAGCAGATCAGTGATATGACAATGTAACTGTAGTAAAACACTCGTTCTCCAAACCAAAGACTGTTTGCCCAGACTTTCACATTCATGGTTGTTGTTTCCTGCATTAACTCAAACAATGACCCTCACGCCGAATTCACTTCTATGACTTTGTGACCTGCTCAGGAACTTCGCTCCTCTTACACAGATACATATCGTAAAACATACATTGCTTTCTCACTCTCCTTTCTTACTTTCTTATCTTATGGCTCAAACAACTGTTGAATCCCATCACACATCATTAAATTAGTGAAGCTTGTTGAAATGTAGCATCAGATTATTGTCTTTGTTCTCTCATCAGCTCTCTCCTCCTCGCTGGATTAGTTTCCACTCGGATGTCTCCTTGTCATTTCCTCTTCTTCCTCCTTCAGGTTTTTGGGTTTTTTTCTGATTTAAATCTGTAGGGTCTGTTTTTCTGTCTTTCTGCATCATTCTTACACATCTGGAACCATCTTTACAATAAAGTGCATATTGTATAAATTAATAAAATCTGAGAATGATTTTCAACTCTCTACCTTGACCTGTCCTGACCTTTCACTTCTGCCCTTGCAGGTCATTCACCGGCTGCCGATGCCGAACCTTCGTGACGAGCTGCATCACTCCGGCTGGAACGCCTGCAGCAGCTGCTTCGGTGACGCCTCGAAGAAAAGGAACCGCCTGATTCTGCCATCGCTCATCTCCTCCAGAGTCTACGTGATCAATGTCGAGACAAATCCCAGAGCTCCACAAATCCACAAAGTGCGAGCAGCTTCCGACCAATGTCTTGAATCTGTGGCTCAACAGTAGCTTCCAACTTCCTTTTCTTTCTGATTTGGAAGTAATTAGCTCAGAATTCATCTGAATGTTGCTTTTTGCTTCTCTGAAGGATTTTGTCTCACTGGAAGCATTTTTTTAGCCTGAACAAGAATAGCTGAAGGAAAAATCCAACTTCTACAATTTCATTTAGCAGACGCTTTTATCCAAAGTGACTGCGTTCGCACAGCCACTGGGGGCAGTTTGGGTTCAGTATCTTGCCGAAGGACACTTCGACACGCGGCCTACAGGGTCCAGGGATCAAACCACCGACCTTCCGATTGGTGGCTGACCTCTCTACCCTTTGAGTCTCAGTCGCCCACTTTCTGCGTTCACAGAGCAGAGAGAGAAACCTTCACTGTTGGCTCTAACCAAAGCAGGATTATGAGAAGAGTAGGTGACTGCCCCAGGGCCCCAGATCAGCCTGAAAGCTCCAGTTTCAACGTGTTGTTATGTTCATTTGTGGCAATTTGATTAATTGCACTTTTCCTTAGTAATATGCAACACTAAAGCACCACCATCTAGCAGTCCAGTCTTGTAGCAGAGTCCTGGAGACATAGAGACAGTGGAGAAGGGGAGGTTTGGTGGGGCCTCATTGTGGGCCAATTTGGCCCCGACCTTGTGAAAACAGCAGCTGTTTTCTTTAGATTCGGAGCAATAATTCCTTCAGCTCTCCTGACAGAGAAAGCAGAGACGCTGAAGCTGAATTCTGTTGTTCCAAGGAGGAGGAGGACGGTTCATCCTGAGTTCAGACCACATGATAAACACTTTCACAGCTGTTCTTTAAAGAAATTAAAATGTTTGAAAGACGTTGGACTTATTGGTGGTGATGTGGGAAGTGAAAAATGTTGGCTCTGTTGGCTTCAGTCAGTCTGATAAATGATCAGAATGGAGACATGTGTTTACTGAGTCAATCGTTCCTAAAGAGACCATGATAAGTGACTGAGGAGGAGAGCTGATACTGGAGGATGGCTCCTTCTCTCGTGCAAACAGTTTAAAGCTGAGCCTGAAGTGGCGGGACGAGAGAGTACTCTGCTGGAAAACGGTGGCTTCTGTCCCTCAGCATGGGAGTCAGTCACTGCCCCAACTGAAGGAGGTCATGTATTTTGGGGGGGGGGGGCGTGGGAACATATCAGCAGTTGCAACGTGTTGCTTTGAACTATCAGTGCACAGAGAGAGCTGATCCTGAAGGTGGAGCTCTGGAGTCACCACCAGTCCTTCCAGTCCTCAGGGTCTGGTCTCTCGGTAGTGGCTGAAAGTAGCTGAAATCTATTTCTTTAGCCAAATGTCTGGGCTTTATCTAAGAGTCAGGGTGGGGAGCTTAGTTACCAGTCCTCGTGGAGAACTCTTAATGGACATGTTCTGGACAAGTTCAGCTGGGAGGAAACCCAGGTTCTGACCCACAGTAAACAGGAAACACTTCAGGTTCCTACAGAAAGAGGAAAAGGACATGTGGGCTACCCGACTCTGGAGTCAGTTTGTACCTCAGGGTTTGAGGTTGTGATCGCAGTAAGATTGCAGTCAGACACAGAAGATTCTAGCTTCCCATCCAAGGAAATCTCCAGTCAGTCACAGGAGGTCTAGCTTTCCATTCCAGAGCACTGATGTACTTACTACACCCTTACTGGGAAAGGAATTCAGTCAGTAACACAATCAATCAGTATCCAGCTGTCAATCCAACTGAAACTCCAGCTAGGATCACAGGGCTCTAACTCTAGTAAATACCACATGGTCCTCTGTTCCTCCTGCAGTAAGAGGAGGAAGAGGCAGTAGATGAATGGATACTTTGATTGTGAAACACTCAGCTTTTCTTTTGAAAAGTGCTACACTAATAAATAAATGTGCTCACTCTAGACTGCAGTTCCATAACAGTGGTGAAGAAGAGAAATCAGATTGATCAGATTGATTGGCTTGTGGTTAAGTTCCGTCTTTGTGTCTACAGATAGTAGAGCCTATTGATCTGTACTGGAAGTGTGACCTGGCCAACCCTCACACCACCCACTGTTTGGGCAGCGGTCAGATCATGATCAGTTGTATGGGAGACCCATCCGGCAACGGCAAAGGTGAGACACCAACCGATCTGGATCATAAATCCTCAGACACACCAACTCACATAGATGGAAAACTGCGAAGGTTTTTATATAAACACTCCAGAGTAAAGAAGTGCCAAAGGAACAGTCTGATGATTTGTAAAATCCAGTGTTTAACCAGCCATGTACCCTCAGACTTTCTGTTGATTATAGTCGGAGCAACGTCCAGAGGGCAGTTTCAGTATGACGCCTGCTGTCATCCTCTCAGGTGGATTCATCCTGCTGGACGGTGAGACCTTCGAAGTGGTCGGTAACTGGGAGCACCCAGGCGAAGCCGCGCCCTTTGGATATGACTTCTGGTACCAACCTCAACACAATGTGATGATCAGCACTGAGTGGGGTGCACCCAAAGCTCTGGTTGATGGTTTTAATCCAGCCCATTTCAAAGAAGGTGAGACAGGAGGAAGGATTTCAGAACTTTCCTCTCTCGCTCTTTCTTTCTTTTTTCATGGCCATTCTTAAGAGAGTCCTGTCAAAACAAGCTTCCCCCATTTGTCACAAAACTTTGAACCAACATTCATTTTTCTAGAATAATAGATAAAAAGCTGTTATATAAAGTATATTGCAGACTGTACCAATATATTTTGCTGCAGAATTTATAAATGACACCTCTTTGTCTATAACTGGATTACTAACCTTTTTTCCAGGTATCTTCAGGTTAGGAACTATGTAAAAACACACATTCATGACTACAACACTGCAAGTCTCAGTAAATGTGATGAATGTGTGAACAGGCAGGCAGATACAGAGAAGTTCCTGTCCTACATTTACAATGTTCTACAAAACATTAACGCTCCTTCGTCTGAGGTTTACAATCCTGTATGTGGAGACGAGCTGGATCAACAAATCTTAAATGAGATGTTGGACAAAAATTTACAGTCTATTCGCACTTGCTCTATAATCGCCAGCCATTTTCTGATACAGTTGATGGTGCTGCACAGGTTCTGTTTTTCAAAAAAGTTCTTGGTTCTGCTGCCAGTGAGATTCCAGTCGGTACCACAGGGTTTTCGATCACAGTAATATTGAGTCTGTAACACAGGGTTCTCCAGGGTATCAGTAACAAGATTTGAGAATGCGTAGTTCTACACGGCTTTGAGCAAAAATCAAAGCTCATCTCATGCAGGTTCATTGCTGTTGGTGTCCCAGGTCTCTATGGCACCTCCCTCAATGTTTGGGACTGGACCACCCACAGAAAGCTGCAGGTTCTCGATCTGGGTGAGGAGGGTGCTATTCCCCTGGAGGTCCGATTCCTCCACGACCCCAGTGCCGCCGAGGGCTACGTGGGATGCGCTCTTGGGGGAACGGTCTTCAGATTCTACAAAACACCGGTCAGTATCAAAGGATGCTAGACTCTAGAACTCACAAGGACACCGTTCAGCACTACACAACTAGTCTCCCAGTAAGCTTTCAGGGTTCCAGATCCCAGTAAGCCTCCAGTAAGCACGACAGGACTCGCACCCCCAGTCAGTACCACAGGAGTCATAATGGATTGTCTGTTGCATTTAGACTCTGAGCCTTTATAGTTTTGTGGTTGATCAGTGATCCATTGGATCTTGCTCTGGTCTGGGGCCAGTAGAACTATAAAAGAAGGAGAAAAAGAAGAACTATAAACCTAAAACTAAAACCATAAACCTCTGGATGAACTGTAATATCTTTGATAATTCTCTGGCCTTTCATGTAGCGCCATCATCAGGTCAACATGTTAATGTGTCCAAGACTTTGGTTTATGACCAAACACCTGCAGAACTGATGATACACATTATAGCTGTGGTAAACATTAAAATGACTTCATGTTAGCATGATAGCATTGTCATTGAGAGCAGCTGAGTGTAGAGCTGGTAGCATGACTCTGGACTCTTAGTCTGTTTTCCTGTATTTTCAGAAAGGTGACTGGGCTGCAGAGAAGGTGATCAGTGTTCCCAGTAAGAAGGTAGAGGGATGGATGCTGCCTGAGATGCCTGGTGAGTCTGTCTGTCTGTGTTTCTGTCCATGTTTCTGACTGTTGCTCTGTCTTTCTGACTGGTTTCCTGTCTGTCCTGCAGGTCTGATCACAGACATCCTGATCTCATTGGACGACCGTTTTCTTTACTTCTGTAATTGGCTGCACGGTGACATCAGACAGTATGACATCACAGACAGGAGGAACCCACGATTGGTCGGCCAGGTCTGAATGTTATGGTACCTGTTCAGTGATGACCAGGGGAAAGCTCAGTAAGACAGCTAATCTGTCTGTCTTCCAGGTGTTTCTGGGAGGAAGCATCATCAATGACGGTCCAGTCAGAGTCCTGGAAGACCCTGAGAACCAGCCGCAGCCCCGCCCACGCATCATCAAGGTACCATAAACAGGAAGCCGTGAGACAGGAACGGCTGGACCTGTCTGTCTGTCCAATGTCCTGTCTTCAATCCTCTGCTGGGGTTTAGTTAATATATATTTATTGATCTTTCTGATTGATTATTGATTGACTGTCTGTCTGTCTTCTCCTGTCTGTCTCTCAGGGGAAGCGTATTCCTGGAAGTCCTCAAATGTTACAGTTGAGCTTGGATGGTCGGAGACTTTATGTAACAACGTCCCTCTACAGCGGCTGGGACAAACAGTTCTACCCCGACATGATCAAGTCAGTACTGATACAACTGCAGTACTGCAGTAATATTACTGCACTACTACTACTTTATTGTGGTTGGCAAAGTCCCTTAAAAACAGCCTTAAATCTAAAGATCTCTTTGACTCCCACATGAAGTAGAAGTTAAGATGTGCACCACCTTCCATTTAACTCTAGTCGAAATATTTCAGAAATTATTTGCTATGAGGCACAAGTAAATCTTCTGAACGTGCCTTAATTTCTGAAGCTCTCCATTTCCCATCAAGCAGATGTTAAAAGGTCCACGAATGTACCCAGCTTACACAGATGGAGTTCAGGGATTCCAGTTTACAGAGGTTGAAGAATCCTGTTTTTTCTAAAATGTGTTTTCCAGCTGAAGCAGAAAAACTTAATTGACTTGGAACTAAAGGTTACAGGACTGTTTACATATGATCAAACCAAAGACTCTGCACTGAATGTATATTCTCTCTGTGTGCGCAGACAGGGTTCAGTGATGATGCAGATCGATGTGGACTCTGTTAACGGAGGTCTCTCCGTCAATGAAAACTTCCTGGTGGATTTCGGCAAAGAACCCAACGGTCCGGTTCTCGCCCATGAGGTCAGATATCCTGGAGGAGACTGTACATCTGACATCTGGCTGTAAAGACGTCCAGATACACACTGAAGAGGACTGAAGTGTTTAACGTGGATAAATATATTCAGTCCAGAAAATGTTTTTCAGTTTTTGCTTTGAAAACATTTTGTAAATCGTTGATTCAGTTCTCAAAATGTGAAGTTTGCTCAACATTTCAGACTGAGCAGCACAACACTTCATTTGTCTACAGTCAAAACATTGAACCGACTTGTGATGTTTCAGAAGTTCATTAGTTCATGAATCAGTTCATCACATTTTAATCACTTCTAAACAACTGGGTCAGAAAATCATACTTCTGTATTTAATTTCACATTTAGGCTTTAAGCACAGGAACACAACACTAATAACATTAATATCAAATCAAGTGATCAAACCCTATATGTGGAACCATAATGCAAAGTAATTTCCAGGCAACTATATGTAATATACCACAAGCTAACTGCAGAATAGAAATGATACAAATGAAAATTAAAAAACAATAAAATAGAAAGACAATAAGAAATAGGTAGACTCAGAAGACGTCATGAGATATTTATGATTAAACATTTGAATTCTTTGTGAGAGAATCAAGAAAACAAGATTCAGAATTCAGAACCATTTTTAATTTAAACTAAAATTAAATTTATCATTTGTCAAACATCTGAACATTTTGATTACTGCCATAAAATATTTAGCATCATATTAATAGTCATTCAGTGTCATATTGTGAATCAGATCTATTCCATGATTAAAAGTAGTATTTCCACAGTGTAAAAATACTAGCTTCAAGTGAAAGTCCTGCAATCAAAATCTTAAGTAGAAGCACTTAAGCATCAGTGAGTAACATTAGTAATGTGCAAAGTTATCAGTGACTGCATCAAATAAATCCAATAAATCCAGTAAAATAAAAAGTACAATATTTGTCTCATAATGTAGTGGAGTACAAGTATAAAGTAGCACAAACGGAGATACTCAAGTAAATTACAAGTACCCCAGATTTGTACTGCAGTAGCCTACAGTACTTGAGTAAATGTAGCACCCCTGGGGCTTCTTCAGTTTTGTCCTGCTGTGTAATGTTACCATAAATCCAGGCAACATTTCTGTTCAACATTATGTGATTTACCTTCTGGCAACAAACCGACCGTTCAGAATTCAGCCTGAAGTTCAGGATGTTGTCTGTCTCTTTGTGTCCTGTAGCGCCCTCTGCTGGTCAAACTGTAAACTCTTGATGTTTGAATAAAGTTCCATTTGATTCCTCGTCCGTCTCATACTTTGACCTGCAGGTTTGAATCATCACGCTTTATTCAAAGCCACTAAAAGACATCATATTTGAAGGCTCATATTCTTCACAGTCAGCAGGATCTTACTGTCCTCATTCCCACTGAATTGATCCTCAGAGGGCTGATCAACACTGATAAATATTGCAACAATATTTTCGTGTGGATGATAAATTCAATATGTAAAATAATGTATTAAAGAATACAGTGTTTTATATATATGTACAGATGCGCAGACTGTCAAGTGATAGTGTAAGCATGATACGTACTAGAAATAGAAGCTGTGATATAGTATAATAATAATAATAATAATAATAATAACACATTACGTGGTGATATAAGTAATATAAAATGTCAAGTATTCTGAAGGACAGAAGTTCAGTTCAGATACAAAACAGACCAGAACTCCCTGAGAGTAGCTGTGACTCCTCTACTGTCCAACAGGGGGCGGAACTGCACCAGAAGTTGACAGGTAACAGCAGAAGAAGAAGGAGGAGACGACGATGAAGACGACAGTGCAGGCGCCCCCTACTGGATGTTAGCTGTTGTTGACATGAAGATCAGAGGGTATCAATGGAGGAAACGAAGTGGAACTAAAACATCATTTCAAACTCCCTAAACGGTAACAGGTAGGACTGACTCTCCTGTGGACGCACAGGCACGTCACTGCACCTGGAGAACTAACGCATGACTGTGACGGAGCTAACGTTAGCTTAGCATAGAGCTTTAAAAACAGCTGAGCGGAGTTAGCAACAGTTGGCCCGATAAATGCTAATGCTAACATTAGTCGAGCCTGTGTTTCTGTGAAATACCGAAACACAGCGAAGTTAACGCGGCTCTCGTTTAGCTTGTAGCTACGTAGCATTTAGCTTGTAGCTACTTGAATTCGGGTTAGCCTGTAAACCAACCGGCTACAGGGCGATGCTCATGGTTCGTTAGCTGGTTAACGGTAACTGCAAGTTAACTGTGAGTCTGAGATGATGCTAACTGCTTCACTCAGCTTTGAATCAAAAACAGCTTTGAGCTTTCGGGACGTTTCTTTGTCTGCCCGAGTTAGCACCGTGGTGAGCTAAGCTAACATCAGCTGAGTCTCTCGTGTATTAATCAACCTGCAGGCTCGTTTCTTCAAACATGTGTGAACGTTCAGTTACAGCTTCAACCTCAGAGACTCTCAGGGTTTAAATCATCAGGTAAAACTAAGTCTCATCCACGAATACTAAAAGTCCTCAAAAGTCAAAGTTGGACAGATGATGTCGTTGTGTTGCACCAACAGTCCAGAGATTCTGTTTGCGGTGACAGAGACAATTTGACCGAGCTGCTTTCTGTAGAAATCACTATCAGCTTCTTTAACTAGTTTTCACAGCTGAGGAATTTGTCTTGGTGTTTTGGTGCATACGAATAAACAATATGTTGAAGCATATATAGAAAGATGATGAGCAAGTCTAGAAGCATAAGTTCACAGTATACAGCATAAAAGTATTTGAAATGTGGGGGTAGTCAAGAAAAGATAAGTGTTAATGTGACGCTGAGTGTCAGTCAGAGGTTCCTCTTGTTGTTGATGAATGCAGCTGCAGCCAGGAAGAACTGTTCTTGTGGTGTGAGGTCCTGATGAACCACGGCCTCCTGCTGGACAGGAGTGACTCAAAACGTTTGTGGTGGTGGGGGGTGTGGGGGGGTACATCTCAGGGTCCTGGGGGTCTACAGGTGGTGCAGCCGATCACGTTCTCAGCAGAGCGAAGGATCTGCTGCAGTCAGGTCCTGCCCTTGGCAGCAGAGCACCAGGTGGTGATGGAGGTGAGGATGGACTCAGTGATGGTGGTGTCGAGGTGCACCATCATTGTCTTCAGCAGGTTCATTTCTTCAGCTGCAGCTGGAAGTTCATCCTCTGCTGGACTTTGTTGGCGATGGAGCCGATGCTCAGCTCCCACTGTAGGTCCTGTTGAGGAGGTGTCCAGGAAGCAGAGAGACTCCGCAGTGTTGACTGGAGGGTCAGACACATTCAGCTGGGAGAGCTTGTCCTGCAGCAGAGCCAGGATGACGGTATTAAAAACACACCTGAAGTCCATAAACAGGAGCCGGGTAGAGGGTCCTGAGGGGCCCAGGTGCTGCAGGATGAAGAGGTCCATGTTGACAGCATCGTTTCAGACCTGTTGACTCTGTAGGTGAACTGCAGGTTGTGGAGCGGCTCAGGCCCCCTGCTGAGCTGCTGGATGGAGTCACAGGGGACGGTGTCAGGACTGTCCCACTTTCTTCCAACTCTTTCAGTTTGTTAACCAGGTACAAGTCATTAATGGAGCAGGGGGGCTTCAAGTCGTTTGCAGTCATTGGCTGAGATCTGGACTTTGACCTTCTAAACCTGGACTTTGACTCTAAACCTGTCCCTGTCCCCACTCCTGAGCACATCTTCCTTTTGAGTTGGTTTCAGCTCTGATTTAACAAGTTCTTGATTGACAGAAGAGGCAGACTGATCAGCCATGAATGAGTTTACTGAAGATATATCAGTAATCGTGTGTATGTCAGCTGATAGATGACAAAAAAAAAACAAGGTTGCAGTTGTTTAAAAAAGTAATGTAAGGACACCTTGTCAAAAATGTTTGTTTTAAGAAAATTAATAATGACTGATACATCATTACTGGATTTCTGAACTCTCAAATATCAATATTAATATATTCAGGTTGCATTTAAAAGTACCAATAAGAATCAACGTTATTCGTGCTGCCTCACTTGTGTGTGAAACGCAGCTGTTTCTCAGTAAGATTTAATAATATTAATAACAATGATATAAGAATATAAATACATCTCTGAGCCTATTAACAATTTTGAGATGTTTTTCTAAATAACTTAACGGAAATTTTGTGTCTTCTGTTTTGAATTGCGGCTGCTCAGTTGGTCTGCATGTTCACATTCAGATCAAATATTGATATTGGTATATGATTATTAAACATTGGGCACAGTCTGGATGGTTTGACTCCCCTCCTCCCTCTGAGTGTAATCTCTAATCTGCTCAGTGGGATTACAGCCTGCCTGTCTGTCTGCCTGCCTGTCTGCCTGCTTGTCTGTCTGCCTGCCTGTCTGCCTGTCTGTTTGCTTGTCTGTCTGCCTGTCTGTCTGCCTGCCTGTCTGTCTTTCTGTCTGTCTGCTTGTCTGTCTTTCTGTCTGCCTGCCTGCCTGCCTGTCTGTCTGCCTGTCTGTCTTTCTGTCTGCCTGCCTGCCTGCCTGCCTGCCTGCCTGTCTGTCTGTCTGCCTGCCTGCCTGCCTGCCTGCCTGCCTGTCTGTCTGTCTGTCTGTCTG
>JBBMOC010000189.1:103087-125963 GCA_037975185.1 Centropyge bicolor | reverse complement strand
CAGCTGCCCTGCTTCCATGGATCGAGCACCATGCGAGGCCTGAAGGAGCGTTTCCACATGAGTCTGACGGAGGAGCAGCTGCAGCTGCTGGTGGACCAGCTGGTGGACGGATCCATGAGGTCTCTCACCACCAAACTGTACGACGGCTTTCAGTACCTCACCAACGGCATCATGTGACTGACATCATGTGGCCCGGCCCTGTCTGTCCGTCTGAGTGAGCAGCGGAGGACAAACACAGACATGATGCACAGACTGAGGAGGCTGATGATCCTCCTGCTTTTATACGTGGACAGCAGAGAGGATGAGCCTCTCTTTGTCCTTCTTCTTTTCTTTTCTTATTCCACTTCTTCTTCCTCTTTTTCTCTCCGTCTGTCTGTCAGTTGAAGTTTTTTGTTGTTGTCTTTTCTTTGGAAGAATTCTCCATTTTCTATTTGTCACGTTTGGTTTCAGCTCTCCTCCTCTTCTTCCTCCTCTTCCTCTTTTCCCATATTTGGGCACATGTTCTTGATTGGCTGCTCAGCCGGACTCTTAGCCAATCAGAGAGCAGCCCGGTTTTAGTTTGAACTGTGAACACGCAGCAGGTGGACTGCAGTTTTTACAAGTAGAAACAAGGCGGCAGTTGGAGTAGAAACTGAAGCTGACGACGTTTTAAAGGACCAGGCCGGTGTTTTTTGTGTTTTAACTAGCTGACTGTAAACCAGTTTGTCCTCTGAACCATTAAAACAAACCAGTGTCGACCTGCAGCTCCTCACCAAAGCTTCATGTCTGTTGGATCACACAAACAGTCTTTGATTCTTCCGATGAGTTTTCAAAGCTTGAGGGTTGAAATCCAGCCGGACTAGATTCTTCAAGCTGATGTAGATGTTTGTGATTTAAAGAGGTTTTTTAAGTTTTGGAAGTTTAAAATTCAGATCTCTTCATCAGCCCACAGCACATTTTTCAAGCGTCCTCGCAGAGCTTGTAGGTACGACGGGAGCTCCACTCATGACTTTATTCAGCGTTTGACTCTCTGAACTTTTACTGTGAAGCCTCCACTTCCTGTGACTGTGTGACTTGAAGTCACCTGACTGCACCTGGAGCCGATCGACAGAGCCAGCTGTTTCCTCTTCTGCTCCCACACTCGGACCTGACTCTGACCACAGCACTGAACCCCGACAGCAGCTCCCTGACAAACCTGCTTTCCAAGAAAACGAGTTGGCAGCAGGCGACTCCTGAGATGAGACGACAGCAGGCGACGAGCAGCAGGTCACAGAAATCCTGCTCTTTGATTCTTCAGGTTCATCTTCAGAGTTCATGTGAGCTGCAGCTGCCTGGGTTTTTCTTTCAAATCAAAATCTTTCACATGATAAGTTTTATTTCCCGATTTCACTATTTTTGTATATTTGACAACTTTTCAGCTAATAAAATTTTTAGCTTCTCCACCGAAATTTAAATCCTGTCAGTGAGGAGAAGCTCCATGTTGGAAACTACAGAGATCCTGAAAAAGTTTTAAAAAGAACAAACAAACAAAAAAAAACAATCTGAAGATGAGAAATAGTTTTCTTCAGCGTTACTTTCCTGTTGATCCTGAAAAAATTCCTCATGGTGAGGTTTTTTTTTTTTACTGGTTTCAATATTTTTTAAAGTTTTGAATTAACCTGGAAATTAATTTTTCAAATTCCGAAGTAACTTCAGCAAAGTTATTTTTAATGTCAACTTAATGCTAAATGTCTGTGTGTCTGATTTTGTGACTGCAGAGGAAACACATGAAGTTATTTATTGATTAAATGTTTTACAAATAAACCTTGAATAAAAACAGTTGAGCTGTGATCACAGATTCTGTACTAAAATAAAAGAGAGTACTCAGATAATGTAACGGGTCACTTCCTGTTGATGTGAGTGGTTTTCCTCCATGTTGCTCTGAGTGTTGGGACGAGGTTTCTCAGCCCTCAGACCCACATTGGAGCCTCGTTCCTCCTGAACTTACAAACAGGCTTATCCACACTTTCAGTCGTTCTGGTCCAAATTAAATGAACATGCAAATTAGGAGATATTTAGTCCTTAAAATGTAATTTGTCAAAAGGTTAAAGAGATTTATTCATTTGCTTATTTTTTTAACGTGTTAGTGTTTTAACCTGCCAAAGAAACTGTTGGAAGACCAGAATGAAAACTGTGAACAAACTGAATGTAATAAATAAATTAATTTGATGAAATTGCTCAAAATATGTGATTTATAGTTTTCGCTTTCACAGATCTATAATCAAACAGTTGATAGTAAAAATACACCAGAGCGATTCCAAAGAGCTTCGCAGCCAAATGATCAGCTGATCTTTGATCTTTTCTGGTTCTACGTGTGTAAAAAGCCTGAAAATAATTGATCTCTGGAGGCATCAGAGCTCCAGTTGGTCTGTGTTGGGACTTCATTACCCAGAGTTCCATGGGAAGGAGAGGGGGCGGGGCTTTACCTGCCCACACCTGCAGAGAGTTGAGAGACTGAAGACTGAAGGGAGAAAAACAGACAGAAAATAGTGAGAGGAAAATGTTTGGATCAACAGAATCAGTCTGATTCACTGATCTGAACACAAGTGATCTGGACTGATCCTGACCCAGGTTCATCTGACTTCACCTGGATCCTGGATCCACCTGGGACTGACTGAAGATTTCTCAACTTTTCCCTGAAGCAGGAAGTGAGAGCAGGAGGAGCCGACAGCAGCCATGGTGAGTTCAAAAACCTTCACAACTGTTTAAACAGGAAAATATCCAAACTCTGGTCCTGGTCCTGAGCCCAGTCCTGGTGCTGACCCAGATCCTGACCCTGGTCCTGGTCCTGGTCCTGACCTGTTGCTGTGACTCTCTTGCAGGAACAGATCCTTGATCAGATCTTTGCTGCTGAAACTAAAACGTATTAATCGCAGGTTGTTGTCTGTTTGTTTTTTTAAACAGGAAGTCAGAAAAAAATCATCAAATATAACTTTTAAATAAAGGTTGTTTGAATAACAAATTAATAAAAACAATACATGTATAAATAAATCAAAAATAAATGTGTAATGAAAATTATATACTTATTAAAAAAAAATGTAAACTAATTTAGCATTTTTCCTTCCTGTTGCCATGTGAAGCCTGCCAGCTTCAGATGCTGACTTCATTCAATCCTTGGCCCCTAGGGGCCCCTCAGATATGTTACTGAGACTGGGTGGTGAGTACAGGAAGCCAGGAGGGACAAATATTCTACTGACTTGGTCCTAATGTTATTGTTTTATTTATTTTTTTCATTTGTTGATTTCATCATTTTATTGTTATTTATTCAGTGTTTTACTGACCCGAGTGGATCTGTGAGTTGTCCTCACTGGAGCCGTCTGCGGAAAACAGACCCTCAGTTTAGTTCACATCTGATGAATGAGGATAAATAGTGGAACTTTCTGATTTCAGATACAAAACTTTGACTCTAAACTGTGTTTACAGGAACAAATATTTCATGTCAATGTAAGAAGTTACTATATTCTTCAGCAAGTTTTAATGTAAAGTATAAGGGCTGGGTTCTGGGCCCTGAGGGATGCCTCAGCCCCAACACGGAGGCTTCGAGTCGACTTCATGTATGAAGTGAAAAACTGAACTTAGATTTGAACTGAGGCAGGTTTTACAGTGTCATCTCTTTCAGATGAACTGTTATTGATTTGTTTCATACTGATCGGCTGATTGTTTTCTTTGGCAGCTCTGAACTGAACACGTCTTAGACTCATTAATGTATTGATTAACCCCCAGACTTCCTGAATGTCCACATTGTGGGACAAGTACAAGAAAATCTTATCTTACTCACATACACTTCTAGACTTGTGAGGACCCTCATTGACAGAGCACACCATCACCTGAATCATCACAACTACATGTCCGATCCTAACCCCAAGTGTCACCCTGAGAAGCAAAGTCTGAACCAAACAGACCTTTAAAGAACCAAAATGTCCTCACTATGTAGCAAGTACAGGTTTATACACACACACACACACACACACACAGTGTGTCGTGTGTGTCGACATGTTGAGGCGTCGTCGCTCCTCAACATGATCCCACAAGACTGAAGGAATTCTGGGAATCCAGGACTGAGATCAGAGGACGAGCTGAGGAGGCGCAGTCCAGCCAATCAAGGCCTCACTATGTGCAGCACTGACTCCACTCACATCTGTTAGGATGCTGCTGTGTTTCTCACCTCCTCCTGGATAGATAGATGACAGATAGACTTTCTTGAAAAACTGACAGCTGATCAGGTGATTGACTGATGTCATTCTGGTTCCAGTCAGTAACTACAAACTGACTCCAGATGTCTGAATCCACACTGACAGCAGGTCACAGGTCACCAACATGTTGATGTGCTGAGCTTTAGTGTTGAACCAGTCCTGACTCTTCCTGTCTTTATGTCCCGCCCCCTCAGGGCAGTAAGGAGCGTTACCATTGGCAGGCTCAGAACGTGAAGGTGAGCGGGGTGGACGACATGGTGCTGCTGTCCAAAATCAACGAGGATGCCATCACGGACAACCTGAAGAAGAGATACATGGACGACTACATCTTCGTATCCTTACACTGCCAATCACTGGAAGTAGAAGTAGTCGCACCACAACGTAGAAATACTCTTTTACTTAAGTAAAAGTACCAAAGTATTAGCATCAACATATACTTACAGTACAAAAAGTAAAAGTTCAAACAAGCTGCAGCTCATAAACTGGTGAGTTGTTATTAAAGATCTACAGCTACTAACAGCAGGTGGAGCCGTTGAGCAGCTCACTGACTAAACGTTAGCATGCTAACATCTGACCTGTTTTGAGTAAAAGAAATAATAATAAGAACGAATCTGACCTGAAACTGGATAAAAACTGTTTAATAATGATTCAGCCTGGAAGAGCTTCAATTAAATGTCACTGAAATATCACAACACATTATGACACATTTGACTACGAGAGAATTAGCTCAGTTAGCTTAGCATCCTCAGATGTTTCCTCTCATTATAAACTATCAAACTATGAAACACATATTTCTTCATGTTTGACAGAAATAAACTCAAACTCTGGGATGAATGAAGGCGAATCTTATCTTCTTCATCGTAAACTGCAGTTTTTATGTGTTCTCATGATGCTGCAGTCATTTCCTGTTTACACGGTTGGTGTCTCCTGATTGGACGGAGCTGCAGATGTCTCCTAGCAACAGATTTACACACGAATCAAGTTTTAATGGTTGAAGCTGATTCAGTGAGTCTGGTTTGAAACGAGTTCCTGGGGCTGAGGCTGAAGGAGCGAGGAGGAGCTGCTGGGACTCAGAGTCCTGCTCCTGGTGGTCCTGGTGGTCCTGGTCACTTTTGGTGATTCAGGTTGTGGTTCTATTCCTTGACCTAGTTCTTCCTGTCAGACCTACATCGGTCCAGTTCTGATCTCTGTCAATCCGTTCAAACAGCTTCCATATTTCACTGACAGAGAGGTGGAGCTTTACCAGGGAGCAGTGAGTCAACGCAAACAGACACACACACAGACACACATACACACAGACAGACACACAACAACACACACAACATACGCACAAACACACAACAACACACACAGACACACACACACAACAACAACACACACAACATACGCACAGACACACACAACAACACACACAACATACGCACAGACACACAACTTACACACACACACAGACACACAACAACACACACAACATACGCACAGACACACAACAACACACACAGACACACACACACAACAACAACACACACAGCATATGCACACAGACACACACAACACACACAACAATACACACACAGACACACACACACACAACAACACACACAACATACGCACACACACACACACACACACACAACTTACACACACAACATACATACACAAACAGACACACAACAACACATAGACATGGTGTCCTGACTTTATTCAACCCCCCAGGCGCAGTATGAGAACCCCCCCCACATCTACGCTCTGGCTGACAACATGTACAGAAACATGATGATTGACAGCGAGAACCAGTGTGTCATCATCAGGTAGGCGGGACTTTGAGCTCCTGTGTGTTTCTCTACAACATTAAATATTGAGGCCTGAATGAGCAACAGTCAGAGTGGATACGAACTGTTCATTGATTATCAACAGTTTTTGAAACGCTGCTGCTCCGTCAGGACTTTGTGGAAGTGGTTTGATCCTATTTGAAACATAAACAAACATGGAGGACACTTCCACCAGAGTCGCATTGTGAAGAGACGTCCTCATGTCTGGCATGAGCAGAACAATGTCACCGTTCATTCGCACACTCGGCTGTTGTTTTAATGTAAAGAAGGTAAAAAGTCAGCTGACGGTGAAGAGCCCAGTCCTTGTTCTGACCATGCTTCCTGTCTGTCAGCGGCGAGAGCGGAGCGGGGAAAACCGTCGCTGCCAAATACATCATGAGTTACGTGTCCAAAGTGTCTGGAGGAGGAGACAGAGTCCAGGTGAGTCCTCGGGGTGGGGGTGGGTGTCTGCCTCCTGGACCCAGACTGGGATCTGGTTCCACAGGAGAGGAGCTTGATAACTGAAGGCTCTGGCTCCAGATCTACTGCTGGAGACTCTGGGAACCAATAGAAATCCTGCATTCTGGGAGCGTAGTGCTCTGTTGGGAAGATAAGGTACAATGAGCTCTTGAAGATATGATGGTGTTTGACCATTAAGAGCTTTATAGGTTAGCAAAAGGATTTTAAATTCAATTCTTGATTTGACAGGGAGCCAGTGCAAAGAAGCCAGAGTGGGTGAGATATGATCTGTTCCTTGTTCTTGTCAGAACACGTGCAGCAGCATTCTGGATCAACTGGAGAGTCTTGAACCACTCATTGGGGCCTGATCATAGAGAAGTGCAGTAATCCAGCCTAGAAGTTAACAAATGCATGGACCAGTCTTCCTGCATCTGTTTGAGACAGGATGTGTCTGATTTTGTTGCAGAGGTGAAAAAAAGGCAGTCTGAGAAATTAGCTTTACATTAAAGGACAAATCCTCATCAGTCTTGAGTTCAGGTGTTAGAACCAGAATCAAGAGAGAAACATCTGGATCAGTGCACTTATTAGTGTGTGCGTGCGTGTGTGTGTGTGTGTGCGTGCGTGCGTGCGTGCGTGCGTGCGTGCGTGCGCCTGCCTGTGTGTCCAGCATGTTAAAGACATCATCCTGCAGTCCAACCCCCTGCTGGAGGCTTTTGGTAATGCCAAGACTGTCCGCAACAACAACTCCAGCAGATTTGTGAGTACACATTTACAGATGGCATATAAAACAACAGTATACTACTGATATATACTATACACACATACTCACTCTGCTCCTCCTGTCAGGGTAAATACTTTGAGATCCAGTTCAGTCGAGGAGGAGCTCCTGATGGAGGAAAGATCTCCAATTTTCTGTTGGAGAAAAGTCGAGTAGTTTCACAGAATCCAGGAGAGAGAAACTTCCACATCTACTACCAGGTACTGAAAAATGTACTACAGCAGCTGCTAACCGGTACTGATGCCATAACTAGAACCAGATTTAAGTGCGAAGTTTAGTTTCTGTCACTCCTGGTTCTGAAAGTTCTTTCTGATCCCGGTTGATTTGACTTGTTGCTCCTACTGATCCTGTTTGTGTCCCTGTAAACAGAAGAACCTGTAAAGGAAATATTTTTATTAAACACATTGCCCCTGACGTCTCTGCGACCTTTGACCTCTGTCCTCAGCTGTTGGGGGGGGCAAGTGGGGATCAGAGGGAAAACCTCGGGGTCACGACCCCCGACTACTACTTCTACCTCAACCAATCAGGAACCTACACTGTGGAGGACGTCAACGACAA
Source organism: Centropyge bicolor (assembly GCA_037975185.1). NCBI lineage: Eukaryota > Metazoa > Chordata > Actinopteri > Pomacanthidae > Centropyge > Centropyge bicolor. The sequence goes on along the minus strand of JBBMOC010000189.1, from coordinate 118,146 downwards.
GAAGGAGTTCTCTGATACTATGGTCTGTATCTGTCCACCTGTCTGCCTCCTGAAGTGTCTGTCCCTCTGGCTGACTGTCTGTCTTCCCTCTGTCTGTCTCTCAGGAGGCGATGTCAGTCGTGGGTCTGTCTGTGGAGGATCAGGACTCAGTTCTTCAGCTTGTTGCAGGAATTCTTCATCTGGGAAACATCAGCTTCAGAGAGGAAAACAACTACGCTGTGGTCGAAAGCCAGGACTGTAAGATGCTACACTATACACAATACACAGTGTACAGTGTACAGTGTACGCTGTACACAGTGCACTGTACACAGTACACTGTACACAGTACACTGTACACAATACACAGTGTACAGTGTACAGTGTACGCAGTACACTGTGCACTGTACACAGTACACTGTACACAATACACTGTACACAATACACTGTACACAGTACACTGTACACAGTACACTGTACACAGTACACTGTACACAGTACACTGTAGACTGTACACTGTACACAGTACACTGTACACTGTACACAGTACACAATACACTGTACACAATACACAGTACACAATACACTGTACACTGTACACAGTACACAGTACACTGTACACAGTACACAATACACTGTACACAATACACTGTACACAATACACTGCACACAATACACAGTATACAGGACACAAGACACTGTTTACTCTACAACGCCATGTGGAGGCAGACGTTCTAAAAACAGCAGGAAGTTGGTGATTTTCTGTTTTTAATAGACATGAAACACTTCCTGAGGATTTCAGTATCTGTGAGGTCCATCCAGAGCGAACTTCCTGTGAGAGTTGACTGTACATCCATGATACACCACTAACAGGAGCTGCTAATAAGAGCTAACATGAGTTAACAGGAGCCACTAACAGCCAATATGGGTCAAGTTGTATCCCAGAGCTAACTAGCTAAATGTAACAGTCACACCATGAACAATATTCTGATACTTACTTGTTACACCTGCAAAGCATCATGGGAACTGTTTTAAGCCCAAATGTTGGCTTGTGATTGTCCCACTGATTAGAGGTAACAACAATTAAAGGAATGATAAAACCCATGAATATTACTAATCAGCTCTTTTCTCATTGGCAGTGTTCTGACACCAATGAGAGTTTGTCTGCTAAACATGGTTCTTCTGCTCCTGGAAGACTTTTACTGAACTGATCTCTTCATAATGTGACTACACTGTCAGAGCTGGTGGACAAAATCCACATTTGTCCGAAGGTTCAGCCAAAGATGTTTATGAGGGTTCGGCTGTGTGTCAGTTGAATCAGCTGGGATGTCTGTCGTGGTGGTCAAGCACAGACCTGCAGGACGGATCCGTCTGCTAGCAAAGAAACATAAAGAGGGACTGTGATGAACTTTGGTTTGTTCAAGAGTCAGCTGGCTTCTTTTTGATGGTTTCACTGTGTGTCTTCCTGTCAGTCCTGGCGTTCCCGTCCTTCCTGCTGGGGATCTCTCAGGACGGCCTCTGTAGCAAACTGACCAGCAGGATTATGGACAGTAAGTGGGGCGGGAAGACCGAGTCCATCTCCGTCACCCTGAACACGGAGCAGGCCTGTTTCTCCAGAGACGCCCTGTCCAAAGCTTTGTACACCCGACTCTTCGACTTCCTCGTTGACGTCAGTCTGCATCGACACCCCACACACTGCTTTGTTTGATTTCACTCTTCAGTATGTTCTATATTGATGATCTGTGCGTGTGTGTGTGTGTGTGACAGTGTATTAATAAAGCCATTCAGAAGGACCAGGAGGAGCTCAACATCGGCGTCCTCGACATTTACGGCTTTGAGATCTTCCAGGTATAAACACACATGCTCTTCCACGTTCCTTAACACTGAACATACACCGGATTCTGCACCTTGAAAACGAAAACAAACCATCAGACAGCCCTTTGAGCAGTGGGCACAAAGCAGCGCCTGAAGTGTTCAGTTCTGGACCTTGGTGGGATGAGGCTGTGGCTGAAAGAGCTGCCCGTCTGCCACAGAGGGCTGATCCAGGATGGCTTTGACTTTGTCCTCTCAGCCTCTGACTCTAGACTGTCCAGCTCAAGCCCACAGCGCTGGCCTTCCTCAGTTTGTTGAGTCTGCCAGCCCCCCCCCCCCCCCCCCCGCACACCACAGACTGGTAGAAGGTCTTCAGTAGCCTGCTGCAGACCTTGAAAGATCTGAGTCTCCTCAGGAAGAACAGCCTGCTCTGTCCTGTCCTGAAGAGGGCGTCGGTGTTGTGAGACCAGTCCAAATGTAATTGAGGGTTCTGATGGGGGGGGGGGCATCGAACCTGTTGAATTCAGCTCCTGCAGATTCAGGTCAGCAGCAAATTCAGGGTCTCCCTCGACTCTGTGAGCATCAGTTTCATTCTTCGTATGGTTCTGCTCCATCTTGGCCTCAGTCCTCTCCTTCTAGCTCATTTTGACATGAAGGCCCTCTTCTTGATGTAAAGAAGGCCTTTAATCTCCTCACTGATGAATTCATTTGTAACTGTTTGACAGACTGATTGATGAATTGGTTGAGTGACTCTGAATCTGATTATTTCATTGAGTAACAAGTTTCTTCTTTTTCAGACAAATGGCTTTGAGCAGTTCTGCATCAACTTTGTCAATGAGAAGCTGCAGCAGATTTTTATCGAGCTCACCCTGAAGGCAGAGCAGGTGACACGTGACGCCGCCGCCTTCCACCTTGATCCAGTGTCTGGTTTTCCTCTTATTCAGCTTGATGTCTGTTCGTTTCAACCTGTGAATCCTCAGAGTTATTCACTGTATTGTTTTCATGAGTTATTCATTTGATTCTCATCCTTTCTACTTTCTGTGTGTTTCTATTGTTATTGCAGATCCTTTACAATGAAAACGTTTCACTGTGTTCGACAGAAACACAGAGGCTGAATCTCTTCTTCTGTCTTTACAGGAGGAATATGTTCAGGAGGGGATCAAATGGACGGCCATCGAGTATTTCAACAACAAGGTGGTCTGTGACCTCATCGAGTCCAAACTGGTGAGTCAACCAATCAATGAACAGAGCAGAGATGTGATTTTAAAAACAACACATTCCACCAAAAAATCTCTGAAATCCAGAAAAAAAGAAAAAAGCAGCTCCAGCTCAGGTGAGTTAAATCAGGCCATCACACTTGTTCTCTTTGTGATATTTATTGATAGTGAGTAGGAGATATTTTATTCTTCTGTCAAATGTGTCCGTCAGTTTTTGGTTAGTTAGTTGGTTAGTTGGTTGGTCTTTTGTTTACTAAAATATTCTCTCTTGCTTCAGCTCATAAAGTTAAAAACAAGGTCAAGAACTGAACATCAACAAACAACCTATTGGGAAAATACAACCCTGCTCTGTTTGTCTGTATGAGACATGTAGACGTCATTTCTCTGTCTCTGTTCGTTTCCCAGAATCCTCCTGGGCTCATGAGCATCCTGGATGATGTTTGTGCTACGATGCACGCCAAAGGTGAAGGAGCAGATCAGACGCTGCTGCAGAAACTTCAGGGACAGATCGGATCACACGAACACTTCAGCAGCTGGAACCGAGGATTTGTCATCCACCACTACGCTGGGAAGGTACACTGAATACCTGCTCACCTCTTTGTCTCTCTCTCTCTCTCTCTGTCTGTCTGTCCTTAACTCCACCTGCCTGTCTGTCTGTCTGTCCGTCCAGGTGTCATATGATGTCTGCGGTTTCTGTGAAAGGAACAGGGACGTGTTGTTTAATGACATCATCGAGCTGATGCAGAGCAGTGAGTTGTAAGTAGAGAGTGTGTGTGTGTGTGTGTGTGTGTGTGTGAGTGTGTGTGAGTGTGTGTGAGTGTGTGTGAGTGAGTGAGTGAGTGAGTGAGTGAGTGAGTGAGTGAGTGTGTGAGTGACAGAGAGACAGAGAGACACTGATCCCTGTTTGTGGTGTGTTCCCTGTTAGTCCGTTCATCAGAGCTCTGTTCCCTGAGAACCTGGAGGCTGAGAAAAGAGGGCGTCCGAGCACGGCCAGCAGTAAGATCAAGGTGAGAGAGACTTTATGATTGACAGGTGGAGACTGGATCGCTGCCATGAGTCTCCCTCTAGCGCCATCTTCAGGGCAAACTTTACATGTTTAGCTCCACTGCTGCTCAGACTGTAGGAACAGATAAATCAATCAGACAAGCAATAAACCAATCAGTGGCTTCACTTGCAGAAACAATGAAAGTAATGGACATCATCATCGCTGCAGTTTAGTCAAAGAGCATCACGTTGTTCTCCTCATGCTGGATTGTTATATGAGCTGGAACTATGTTCAGTCTTGACAAATAGAAGGATTTGAATAATTCACACACTGAATCTGTGCAGGTTCTGAGCCCAAACACAGCAGTCAGGTAAAGGTCAAGTCAAGGTCAAAGTTAACTTTATATTTAACAGGACGTAGACGGGATTGAAATGCTGTTTCTCTCAGACCTGGTGCAAACATGCAAGGGACAGTAGAAAAACAAAAAGACAAAGACGCTAAGAAATAAGACGATAGAACAAGCACAAGACACTAGAATAATCAAAAAAACTGCCCCTTTTCAGAAACAAGCCAACAGTTTGGTCCAGACTCTGATGAAGTGCACTCCTCACTACATCCGATGCATCAAACCCAACGAGACCAAACGTCCCCGGGACTGGGAGGAAAACCGTGTCAGACACCAGGTGGAGTACCTGGGCCTCCGAGAGAACATCAGAGTCCGCCGGGCCGGATATGCCTACAGACGGGTCTTCAACAAGTTCCTGCAGAGGTCAGAGGTCAAAGTGGGTTGAATCATGTAAAGTGTACAGCGGCTTCAGACATGCTAACAGAGACTTGTGTGCTGCAGGTATGCCATCCTGACAAAGGAAACCTGGCCTTGTTGGAGGGGCGAGGAGCGCCGCGGAGTTCTGCACCTCCTCAACTCCGTCAACATGGACCAAGACCAGTTCCAGATGGGCAAGACCAAAGTGTTCATCAAAGCTCCAGAGTCGGTATGAACTTTATTCCAGTGCAAACTTTCAAAGTTAACGGTAACAAGAATACTGTGGCTCAGAGTTCTTCAACCATAACCTTTTAACCAGACTAGGGTTCTGTTTTGGTCCTCAGGTAGAACTATTTCAGGATTTTTTTTCCTGTTTTGGTCCGTGGAATCACTCTAAGTATGACAGTACAGTAAATGACTCATTCTAGAACTGTGACATCACTGGTTTCATTTTTAAACCAAACTGCACTACAGCCTCTGAATGGATCCACATTTGTTCGAATGTCTGCGTTCATCCCCCGAGCACTGTTTGCCATCCAGGCATTCTGGTTATGGTAGTTCCGAGAAGCCTTCGGTGCACTCAGCCTGTCAGAGTATGTCTCTGACTCGTCTTCGTGTTGTTTTCCTCTCTGCAGCTCTTCTTGTTGGAGGAGATGAGGGAGAGGAAGTATAACGGTTATGCTCGGGTCATCCAGAAGGCGTGGCGTAAACACATCGCTGTCCGCAAATATGTCAAGATGAGGGAGGAAGGTAAGATCCACAAATGGGTTAGAGAGGCAACATGTTTTGCTTGTGTTTGTGTCGGGGGCATGATGTATTCCTCTCGACTAAGTGATTTTCTGCCTCCAGCCTCTGATGTCCTGCTGAACAAGAAGGAGCGCCGCAGAAACAGTATCAACAGGAACTTTGTGGGGGATTACATCGGGACAGACAACCATCCAGAGATAAGACAGTTTGTCGGCCGCCGAGAAAGGATCGACTTCGCAGATGTTGTGGTGAAATTTGACCGAAGATTCAGGGTAAAAATTCCAACCAGAAAGAAACTACAGTCCCACAGCAAATCTAGTTGAAGTTTTGTTCCAGTCACCTTTACATTTGTTTCTCCAGGTTGTTAGTGTCTGCTCAAAGTCATGTCAAATGTAAGAGTGCTAGAATTCAACTGTAGGATATCAGGCATTGTATGTCAAAAAATAATTTGTAACAACAAAGTCACACAGATCTATAGTCAGATTTATGCTGCCCGATCACAAAAAAGTAGTAGTAATAGTTTATTAGGTCAAGTGTTCAGTGAGCTGGACAAGGAGCCAAAAGTCAAAGCAACAAAATACAATTCATGATTCATATTAACTATCTCTTGGTGAGCCCTCATTCACATCTGTCTTAGAGAAACCAGTCAAGATCCCTGACTTGACTGCAGTCTTTGAGATACACCTGCTAACCAGACGAACGTCCAAGGGTTTGAGATAAGTCAGGCATGACATGCAGGTTTAAAGCCTGGATGTGCCAGCATGGCATCCTTTGTGTTTCTGGCCTCTTCTGGTTTATGTGGTGCCACCGCTAACTGTGAGGTTGATGAAGAGGAAGATCAGCACCTACCTACACTGGCGTCTTGGTTTGTAGCTTCCGTAACTCTGGTCTCTACAGGAGGAGGAACATACTGAAGCTTCTCCCCACGGTGTCCTCATTACATGAGAGAGGCTCTGCAGTGACACTGGGTTCTAGTGCAGATGAAAGCAATAGGTCAGGCAGGACTCAGCAGCTGCAGCACCATTCAGTAAGACAACGTCCAGGTAGGGGCAGATGCAAATTAGTTTAGGAGGAAGTATGAGGAAGAATTGACAAGCTCCAGGTCTGAATATACTCAATAAGACACAAACACCACAGACACGTAGTAGATGTGTTCATACTCCTGTTGGTACTTCCCTTGGAGGAAGGTTCCACACATGCACAAATGTTTTCCTTAGCTTGTTGTGATGTAGTGGCCACACAGAGGTCCAGACTAGTGCACGCAGTCACAAAAAAGTGAAGATACATGGATGTCTGCACAGAGCCTCCGTCTACACCATCTGATGACGAAATTCACATAACACGTCACCTAGCAGACCCTCGTGCACTCGCAAACTTGGAAAGTATATTTAAACTTCAGACCCCAAGGATGGTAAGAATGTGGTAGATGCTTTCATGGCAGGCAGAATCGAAACTCATGAAAGTCCAAACTGTGCACAATGTGCTGTGAGTCTGTGCAACCTCACTGCCAAGAGTCAGGCAGCGGCGTGTCAGCGGTCGCCATTATTCTGTCTGTTTCTGATGAGGTTTATTGTCACAAGTTATTTGACCACAATCCGATGTGATCCCATTTGACTGGCCTCAAACTGAGAGAAACTGAAACGAGGGCGAGGGTCAAAGGGAAAGACTGGGACAATTCTTTGCTGTGTCAGGGATCTGTGTTCACTGCTGCTCAAAGCCACGTCTTGTGCTTTGTTTGGGTCACAAATCAAAAGTTTTACCTGTTGGAATTCTTCAGCAAATCTGGTGAAAAATTCACTTCCTGCCTGAACACTCTGTTTTTGTTCCACAGACGGTGAAGCGTGACCTCATCCTGACCCCAAAGTTCTTGTACCTGATTGGTCGAGAGAAGGTAAAGCAGGGTCCAGATAAAGGTCAGATCCAGGAGGTTCTCAAGAGGAAGATTGAGCTCAACAGGATCCAGTCTGTTTCCCTGAGGTACATCACCAGAAACAGATCTAGGATTAGAACTTGAACTAGAACCAGGGCCAGAACCAGTACCACAAGTAGAACTATAAATAAGACCAGAGCTAAAACTAGAACAAGGGCCATCATTAGAACAAAGACCAGGTCCAAGCCTATGATTAGAACTAGTACCAGAACTAGAACAGGGATCTCATCAAGGACCAGGGCCACATCTTGAATTATAAATAAACCCAGAACTTGAACTAGAACTACGTAGCATCAGGTCCAGAACTAGAAATAGAGCAAGTGTCAGAACCATTGGCACAATTAGAACTAGAATTACAACAAGTAACAGGATCTGAACTAGAACTACAGCCCGAGACAGAATTGGAACTAAAACTAAAATCAAGACCAGAACTAGAAATGGAACCAGAACTAAAACAAGCTTGATTTCAAAAGAGTTCAGACTCAGTGTAAAATCTAAATCAAACAGAATTTGATCACTGTCTAATCCTGTTTGTCATAAACTCAATCTAAAACAGCACAAAGTCAACTTATTTAATGTTTGATCATCAGCTTCATAGATTCCTATAAATATCAGCTGATTCTGAGTCTGATGGCAGCAACACGTTTCAAACCAAAGACTGTGAAAGTTGCGGACTGGTCCAAAAACACCTGTTTGGATCCTTCCACAGGTAAACACGTTCATTGGTAACAGGTGAGAGGATCATGACTGGGTCTGAGAGGTTCATCCTGGAAAGACTCAGTCATTCAGGATGGAGAGAGGTTCAACACAACAGGGACTCAGGAACAGTTCAGGAACAGTTCAGGAAACACAGTTTGATTGTGAATGATTGATTTATTATTGATTTATGAATTACACAGAGAGCCAATGTCTTTGGACTCGCTGTTGTAGAAGTAGGACTGTGAACAGGACCACAGCTAGAATTAGAAACCTGTAGACCTGTAAGGGCCATTTTAAGAAAGTCATATGTGCATGTAAGACACTATGTTGTCTGCTAGGTGTCAAATATCCATCGTCTTCTTCTTCAGTTTTTATGAATTATTCATTGCTCACTGTGCAGCAGTCCAACAATTCAGTATCCATCAGAATCCATAAATCCAACAATTATAAATATATCCACAAAACTCACATTTGGCCTGGCGTGCCGGCGCTGTGGTCAAAAAATTATTTGTGCTCCCTCCGTCTAGCAACACCTGCTACCTGCTGAAAGGTTGTGTGTGACCCAAAAACCCAAGGTGACACCTAGCGGACAACATAGTGTCTTACATGCACATATTACTTTCTCAAAATGGCCCTTACAGCACCAGAACTAGAACTTGAATTAGAACTACAACTAGGGCCAGTACCAAGCGTAAAATAAAAACCAGGGCTACAACTAGAAATGGAACCATGGCCAGATCAGGAAGTGGAACTTGAACTGGAACTACAACTAGAACCACAGCTAGAAATAGAACCAGGGCCAAGGATAATACTACGACCAGAGTCACTTGGCCAGAGCTACAACTGAAACCAGAATTAGATTTGGATTCATCACTCGAACCAGCGCCACAACCTGATCCAGAACCAGGAGCAGAACATTTAGTTGTTGCATACCACAAATATTCAATCTTATATTAGAAGCAAAAACTACGTGAAGAGATGAAAACATACAAGAAAGCTGAAAACTTCCTCTGTCCTGTCTCTCTCTCTCTCGCTCTACATGTCTGTCTCTCTGTCAGCACTCTGCAGGATGACTTCTTTATCGTCCACGAGGAGGAGTACGACAGCGTCCTTCAGAGCGTCTTTAAAACAGAGTTTCTTAGTTTGCTGGTAAAACGTTACCAGGAGAAAACTCAGAAGAAACTTCCGCTGAAATTCAACAACCTGTCAGTAACTTGCCTGCTTTTTTAAAAATCAAATAGAAAAATACATGTTATTCTTTCCACAAGTGCCTTGATGTAACATTTACACATTCATCTGTTGTGACTCGATCATTTATGTGCCCCAGATATTCTCGTCCACAGTGATGCTAACGTGGCTAAAAACACGTCTGACAGCTGTGATGATTCATCTGTATCTCTCTGTCTCCGTCCTCCAGTCTGGAGTTTAAGGTGAAGAAGGGCGGCTGGGGTCCATTCAGCTCTTCAGGGTCAAGACAGATCCAGTTCCAGGTGGGTCAGGGGGGCGAGGCCATCCTGAAGCCCAGCGGTAAGGTCCTGCAGGTCTCCATCGGACCGGGTCTACCCAAAAATTCCAGTAAGTTCTGACTGAACTCACCACAAATGATTTCTGCCACAACTTCCTGTGTGTTCCCCCTCACTTCCTGTGTGTTTGAATCGTAGGACCAACGAGGACCGACAACCGTAAAAGTCGTCACATGGGCGGCCAGGCTCCGCCCACTGGCCAGTACAACTCAGGTACCAGGAAAGAAAACCTTCTGGTGTCAGAGCATCACCCTCTGAGTAGGTCTTGGCTCAAAATTTTTCTTTTTTTCTTCAGCTCCTCGCTCCAGACAAGGTGGAGCCCCCCGAGGCTCCACTTCCTCCAGAGGCTCCCTACTGAGGCAGCAGTCCAGCATGGAACAGCCTAGTCTGCCCCGATTCCAGAGCCAGCATCGACGCGACAACCAGACCCCCCAACACCATGACATGGGCTTCATGAACGTCCCTGACCAGGGTGCCGCAGGGTGAGACCGCCGGGAGCTGTTAACACTGTTAGCACCACAACCAGTAACCGTAACATAAGCAGTTAAACCAATTGCAGTCATTCAACTACTGTAACTGGTAACAGTAATATTAACTGTACGATCAGTGTCACCAGTAGAATCATAGTTTGTAAATATCCTTCTGTATATGTTCATACTTTTCTTTAGCCTGTTGACTGTTTCATTGCTTCTGTGGTCTGAGCTGCGGTGCAGTGCCCACTGTGGGTTCACTGCTTCACTGTAAATGAAACAAACACAGCTGTGATCCCTGTGTGTTGCCGGCAGTTTGCAGCGGCGGAGGTCGAAGGAGGTGAAGCCTCTTCCTGGAGCAGGTCGACCCAAACCGGCTCCCAAGCCAAAGCCTCGCTCTCCACAGTGCAGAGCTCTGTACGCCTACGACGCCCAGGACACAGATGAGCTCAGCTTCAATGCTGAGGATGTCATCGAGATACTCACTGAAGGTACTGCTGTCAGTATTACTGCAACTGCTACTACTACTGCTGCAGTTACCACTGCTAGTATTGCAACCTCTACTGTTAGTAGTAGGCCTACTGTCTCTAGCACGACTGCTACTAGTAATAATACTGCTACTTCTACTACTTCCAACACTACAGCTTTTTACAGTATTTACTTTGCATTTAGAACAGTTATTTCTACCACATCCAGCACTACTCGTATGACATTTACATAATACTACTTTTACTTTCAGCACTACTGGTAGCTACTACTTCTAACTTTACTACTACTACTACTGCTAATGACATTCGATATCTTCAGTTTCAATTGATTTTCCATCAGTGTGCTGCTACTACATGACATTTACTGCTAAATAAAACAACACATTTGAATGTAGTGATTCTTTTTTTGAGATGTATCGCAGTAATGTAGCTGTTATCACTGTGAGCTGCTGTAATGGACAGTTTTCTAAACACCTCAACTGTCCAATTGTAGCTCAGCAGCCTTCACCAGTCACAGTGGGGTGTCCGTGTCGCGTCCTCGTGTTGAAGGTGTGGACCTGTAGGCTGGCGTCAGACACAACCACAGACTGAAAACAGACTCACCTGATGTTAGAATGAAGGGACGGCACAGATGTACTGTAGCTGCAAAGCAGATCAAACTGACCAATCGCAGCTCTTGTTGTGTCCCTGTGGTCCTGATGAGTACTGAACAGGTCAGACTGGTCCTCAGCCTCTGTCTCTGTATTGTCTGCAGATCCATCTGGTTGGTGGTTCGGTCGGCTGCGGGGCAGAGAGGGGATGTTCCCTGGGAACTACGTGGAGAAGATCTAGAGCACCTGTCTGAGGGGTCAGAGGTCACCACACCTTTCAACACGTCAGCTTACAAGAAACAGGACGCTGATCACTATGACAAGTTTATCCATAAAGAAACACATGTACGTTTTAGTCAGAGACGACAGCTGCCAGTTTACCTGAGCAGCTGCATCGTCCCCAGAGGTCAAAGGTCAGAGTCTGGTGCTCCTACCTGCTGACTCCTGGACTGTGTCTGTGTCCCCAGTACTCTGTGTACAATCAGGTTGAATGTCTCTGTGTGACTTCAGTTTCTGATTATCTCTGATGGCAGCAGCTTCAGAGTTTACATCAGTGTTACCATGGAAACGCAATAAGAATATTAGTGTAAAATCCTGCCAGCACCCCCTGTAGTTTACAGACACCATGTGAAAGCCAAGAAACAACATAATGAGTCACTGAGAAAATATCTTCTAAACTTTTTTCAGTGTTAGAGAAGAATTCAGTAGATGAACAGAAACTAAACGTCACACTGGACCTTCAGCATAAAATATAAACCTTTTATTCCTCTGAACAGGTGACATGTGACTGATGGTCACTGCTGAAAAATCTGCAGGTTTTAGATCTCTGATCAAAACTTAGAACAACAATTAAATAGAATTAAATATATATGTGATTACACTTTTTACAATTGAAAAAATCATTTCCTGTTGCCGTCTGTGTTTTACTCTTTGAGAACAGATTATTTATCCAGAGTAAGAACAAAGCCTGCTCAGATCATACAACTCAAAGTCTGTGTGTTTTATGTCTGTATGAAACGAACATGAATGTTATTTTAGCTCAAGGATCCTCCAGCTGACCCTGGAACAGACAATAAACTGACTACTCAGTACGAACCTGTCTGAGAGCCTGATTCAGAGTTTCACGAGCCTGACAAGTTTGGCAGTTTCATCAAATCAACTGGTCAGTTAATGATTCATTTTTCAATCAGAAAATATCTTAAAACCCTACATATCTTTGGATTTTGGACTGATAAAACAAGATGCTGCAATTTTCATTATTTTCTGATATTTTATGAACAAATCAATCAATTAACTGAAAAATCATTGAGGAGACAAATTGAAAATAACAGTGATCCTCACTTGGCAGCTGTGTCTCACGTGATTGTGAGCGGAGACATGTCTGAACCTGCAATCACCTGTTTCAAAATGTAAACAGCAGATTACATGTGTTCTGCAATGAGCAGCTTCTGGAAATCTGACATGTTATGGCTGGAAAACACACCGAGGACATTTCATTGACTTACATTCATTTCCTGGAGAACTACAAGAAGCACCAGTGGCCTAACCTGAAGCTCAACACGAAGCTTCAATCTGAAATTAAGTGACGAACATTATGTGATTCGTGTCCCCACAGTGTGACTGTGTGAACCGATTAATGTCCCACCAACAGGAGGAATCCACGTCCCCACACGGAAGATGGGAATAAAGGAGACTGCATTACCCAGAGTTCCTTTCACCCAGAGGGTCGTGCTGCCTTCAAATGTGGCTCTTTTTTCGTATTTATTTAGTATGTGTTCCGACAAATTCAACAATTAACCTGTTCAAAAACAACTGTTCAGAAAAGAATCTGACGTTCTTGTAATGAAGTCATTAGATCTGTAGATAAAAATTCAACAGGCCACATGACAAAAAGTCAAGGTTCTGTGAGAAAAGCTTGGATTTCAGTTGCATGTTGACAAACTGGAGCATAAAAAAACTTCACAAATCAACCTTTTTTAATAACTAGAGGACTTAAATATAACAAAATTTTCTCATGAATTCAAACAATGACGTCCGTTTTTTGGATCCGTTTGATTTTCTCCTCCGAGGCAGTCACGTCGCATTTTTACGACATTTACACGGCGCCTGAAGGTATCATGACCTCTGACCCACCAGATCTTCGACAGTCGGTCATGAGTCCGTTCACGGTGACAGTAACGTGTGTGACCGACAGACCGACAGCTGGTCTGTGAGCCGGCGGACATCGTTTACCGAATCCGTGAACCGGGAAGATTCAGCTAACTGTAGCAGCTAACGGCTAACAGAAGATGGAGGAGTTTCTGTCGAGCTGCCGCCGAACCGTGAAGGTAACACATACACGCACACACACGCGCGCAGGCTGGATGTGTGTTTGTATTAGCGTCAGTTAGCCTCTAGCCTGTTAGCTCAGACTGTTTACATTTACAATAACAGTTATCAGTTAAAGTTGGACTGTGTGACGTCATAATTGACTATCGGAGTCTGGTCAGAGAACAACATATTTTCAAATTAACTGAAAAGAAAAGAGAAAGCGTTATTGTTAAAAAAAATAATAAATACAGTAAGAAATAATGCTTCATAAATGTATAATAGTCTTCTCATAATTTCATGATCTGGACGAGGCCCCAACTTTTTTCATTCTGTGTTTCTGCTTTGGTCCATGTTGTGTAAGTTTAGTTTTTATTATCCTATGTTTTAAAAAAGGAATTGTCGAATTGCGAATTTCCTCAAGGGGATGAATAAAGTATCTACCAAACCTAACCTAACCTAACCCAACCCCATTGTCTTCCAGATGAACGCAGGTCAGGCTGCTTCAAGGTTCCATGTTGTTCTGGGGAACGAAGCCTGTGACGTGGACTCCATGGTGTGTGCCCTGACCTACGCCTACTTCCTGTCCAAGGTGAGGCTCTGACCTATCGGCACTGTTGTTGGTCCACAGGCTCCATCTCTAAGTGACTCTCTCTCTCTCTCTCTGTCAGACTGGGCAGTGCGAGCTGCTCGCTCTCCCTCTGTTGAACATCCGTCAGTCCGACTTGGTGCTGCGTTCAGACAACGTCTTCCTGCTGCGACAGATCGGTTTGTCTCCAGACCTTCTGCTGTTCAGAGACCAGCTGGACCTGCGAGCGCTGCAGCGAGCTGGCCGCCTGCAGCTGACACTGGTCGACCACAACGTCCTGCCCAGGTAGACACCAACACCTGACAGGTAGCCACAAATGCTAGCCAGGTGGCCGTAATTGCAGCCTAAGTAGCTAACGCTAAACAGGTTGCCATAAAGACTACTCAGCTAGTCACCAGGTCCTGCTCAGGACAGTGAGGACGTAGGTGCCTCTAGACCACTGACCAGGTAGCCTCAGTCTGGTTCCTCTGGTAGGTGTCTGTCTCATCAGCCTTTATTTTTACTGCAGTTCAGACAGTGACCTGGAGGGGGCGGTGGTGGAGGTGATCGACCATCACCTGCTGGAGAGAGAGCCCTCCTCGTCCTGTCCTGTCACTGTGGAGATGGTGGGATCATGCGCTACCTTGGTAACAGAACGCATCATTCAGAAATCTCCAGAAATCCTGGACCAGCAGGTCGCTCAACTGCTCTATGGTAAACACCTGAACACGTCCTGACTCACCTGAACACGTCCTGACTCACTGAACACGTCCAGACTCACCTGAACACGTCCAGACTCACCTGAACACGTCCAGACTCACCTGAACACGTCCTGACTCACCTGAACATGTCTTGACTCACCTGAACACGACTCGACTCACCTGAACATGTCCGGACTCACCTGAACACAACTCGACTCACCTGAACATGTCCTGACACACCTGAACACGACTTGACTCACCTGAACACGACTTGACTCACCTG
>JBBMOC010000189.1:65587-98087 GCA_037975185.1 Centropyge bicolor | reverse complement strand
TTCTCTCTGCTGTGATTTATTCAAATGAAATTCGACACTTTCTGTTGATGTTTCACAATGTAAATGTAAAGAAAGTCACTGTAGGGATTTTATTATGAAAGTGTCAGGAAGTAATGTGTTTGCAGCAACAGGAAAGAACAAGAGGAACCACTGAGTTTGTTTTCTGTGAACTGTTTTTGTGTTTGTCAGTGTTCAGAGCTGCAGCTCTCGACCTTTAAACTCTGCACTTCCTGCTGACCTTTGACCCTGATCAGTCATTTCCTGCCTCATCACATGAAACATTTCCTTGTTTTTATTTCTAAAGATGCATTACAACCTTTCAGGTCACAGTACTGCCACCTGCTGGTCATGTGGATTATTGTCGCATTGATGATGGAACATGATTTGTCTTTAATGCTGCTGTTAATGATTTATTGAGAAAATGTTCGACTTTAACAGCAGAATACATTTATACAATACTTTTTTTTTAACAAAACATAAAAACACTAAGTGATAAAAATATTAATTATTACCAACAATTTCAGTTCAGTAAAAGTTTGGATTTAATTTAGGATTTTTTTGGCTTCTTAAGACTGAATTTTTTTTCCTCTCATAATTTGGTGGAGCATGAAGAATGTTAATACCTGTAGTCCTTACCAGTGATCCTGTTGGTGCTGAACTCCTGGAATCAAACCTAAACTCTTCTTGTGGGCAGTAGGACCCTGAGGACACCCAGGACGCCCTCCTGCTTTGAATAGCAGCTGATTGGTTAATATTAATGAAGTCAGGGTGAAGCTGACCTGCTGCCTCACCTGTCTGCACAGAGCAGGTGAGCGTCGACCAATCAGATCTGTCAAATCTGCTGTGAAATGCAGCCAAACCTGTCGGACAGACAGAGACAGAGAGAGAGAGAGGGAGGGCGAGTTGCATTGAGTCAGAGTGGGAACTCCCACAGAGAGAGAGGAAGACAGTGTCAGAGACGTCCAGCTGTTCACACATGCTGGTCAGAACACCTGTGACATCACTGTGACATCATGAGCTCCCCCGCTGGACACACAGACAGGTACGTTGAAGAGTTAAAGTCAGACACTGTCAGATCCTCAGCACTCAGTGTGTGTGTGTGTGTGTGTGTTTCCTGTTCCAGCACAAAGAGGAACTTCTGTGTAAGTTGGTGTTTTTGGTGTTGGTTCTTCCAGTCGGTCAGACCAGTCAGTGAAGGCGTCGCCGTGCTACGGTCGCAGTTCAGTGTTTCAGTGTTTCTGATCAGCAGGAAGTGATGTTGACGGACTTCTTGTCTCCTGTGACTGGTGCTTCACCTCCGTCACACTCTTCTTGCTGCAGCTCACTGAGGTTTGGAGTTGTGGTTTCGTCCCCCCCCCCCCCCCTTTCTGTGACATGAACACTCAGAGCAGCTGTGCACCTTTGGCCTCCATGTCGAGCCCTTGTTTTGTGTTGTGCAGAGGGTCTGACCTCTGACCTCCTCCTGGCAGTTGTAACACCACGTGTGCACCGAGCACTTCAGTCCCACTCTGGGTGACATTTCTCTTTCCTCCTCGGATCGTTCTCATCGCTGATCGATGAATATTAATTGGAGTTTGACTGATTGTTTGTGAGGGTGAGACAAGAAGCTCACCCATGTGCAGGAAGTTGATTTGATTTTGAGTTGACTGTGATTTTTGAAGGGAAGTTGTTTTGGGACATGTGCCCAGTTTTAGAAATCAGAAGATTTTTGTGTGTAACAACTCTGTGTTTTGTCCTTTTGACATAAATCCTCCAGTTTTCACTCCAACATATTCAGACTGTGTGTGATTCGTATTCATTTCATACACATTCATCGTCCTTTGGCTCGACCACAAGTGAAAATCATGACATACCAAATACATGTAACCACCTCTAAATACCTGACGACCATCTCCAAGCGCCTCATCAAGAAAAGAAGAACCAGAGGAACTGTTGACAACCTCTGACAACCCTGGAACCTCAAACACTGTTCCATCCATTTCAAGCACTCATGGAAAAGCCATCATGAAGCCTGAAAGAGAATCCTGGAATCACCTGGAGATTCCTTAAATCTTCCTAAAACTCTCCTTGAGCCTGTTCATGCGCATCCTCAAAAGCCCTGCAGCCTTCTCTGGGACCTACAGAGGAAGCATCACCTGGAGCGGCAGGAGCTCAGAGACACAGTGGGAACAGAACCCGCCTCACCTGAGGAGGACGTCTCCCTTTCTGCTTCACGCCTGTGACCTGAGCACACAGTCAGGTCACCTGGGTGGGTATCTCAGCCTTCTGCTTCAGTAATAACAAACAGAGGAACAATGGAGCCCCGCCCCTCCTCACCTGCTCAGATGCGTCTCTGTGAACAATGAGAGCGAGAGCAGTCGGGCAGGTTTGTTCAGTCCGATCGGATTCCGATTTTATCCGAAGTTTGTTGAGCTGTTCGTTGGATCAACTGAATGGTGAAGTGAAAACTGTTTCCTGCTGACAGGTGACAGGTTCGAGTCACCTGACTGCATCTTCTTCTTTCACAGGAGGGGAGGGGGGGGGACATCTGTTGCTACAGTGTCTCTTCAGTAGTTATGGAGGGGTTCAGGACTGAAGCTCTGAAGCAGATGGAGTGGGTTCAGTGTGTGTGTCACTGGGTGAGTGGGCACACGCCCGCCGTGTTGATGCCACACTTGTTCCAGTGTCTGTCTCAGGTTCAGTGTTGAAACTGATCAACACACGCAGCAGTGGTGGAAAGTAAGTAAGAAGCATTTACTTCAGTTCTGTAATGAACAGTTATTTGAGGCATTTGACTTTGGCTGATTTCCAAACTCTGCTCCATGTATCTTCATAGCTGTGAGTAACTGTCCAGAGGAATGTTTGACACATGAAACGTCTCATTGGAGATGAACCAGCTGCTCCAGTAGCTCTGAGCAGCATCACTGATAATGTTTCAATAATGTCATATGTCATAATGCAACAATGACAGGAAGCATCCTGCTACAGGAGAGTACTTTTCCTAATAATACTTGTGTACTTTCACTTCAATAGCTTAAATTCAGAAGCTGATCTTTTTTATAACTTTATTAACCTTTACTCCTCCCACAGTGGGGACATTCCCATTACACCGCAGCACTTCAATGGTAAAACAGAACAATTTAAACAGGCAAAAAAAGAGAGATTATTTACAATTTCCAACAAGAATATGAAATATATGACCAGTTTTTATCCACACTGTGGACTTGAACTGAGATAAGAAATGAGAGTTTGCATAGTGGATTAAATCTGAAATACTGAACACGAAATATGGCACACTGAACTGAATGAAATATTGCACGGTGAACTGAATGAAATATTGCACGGTGAACTGAATGAAATATGGCACACTGAACTGAATGAAATATTGCACGGTGAATGGAGCCGATGTCCCAGATGTGCTGACCGTGTGATGTGTGGTCTGTTGGAGCAGAGCTGGCTGAAGAGTCTGACAGACCAGCCATCTCGCTCCTTCACACTCGTTTATTAATATCATCTTGACTCGATCAGCTCAAGACGTCGCAGAACGATAATCAGATATTTGTAGCTTTAACCTGTTCGTTCATCTGGTCTCTCTTTACCTGTTAAAGTCTGTGGGAGGAATCACAACACTGTTTCCCCTCCAGCCTGTTTGGTTTTCAGCTGTCAGTCTGATATGAATGAGCTGTTTCTGCTAAGATGCTGATTTTGGCTCTGTGTGTTTTGTCCCTGCAGGGCTCCCGTAGGGGCCTCAGACTCCAACATCCAGGGCATGGAGCTGAGGGAGGAGTGGCAGGACGACGGCTTCCCCAGGTCACACTTCACCTTTGACCCCAAACACTGTGAACACTGAAAACAATGAGGGACAGAAGCAACATTTTTCTGTCAGGGAAGAACACATTTCAGACTGAGTGAGGATGAAAACCAGGCCTGAGAGCCAAGCTTTAGCTGTGAGCATCAGAGGAGCAGCAGCGCTGACTGAAGCTCTGTTCGCTCTTCTTCTCTCGGCCTCTGTAGCTGCAGGTGAAACAGTGTCCTCTCAGTGAAGTCTGTCGGTCAGATCTGAACGTGTTCGCCAGCACAAACAGAGACACTTCTTATTGTTCTCATCACACAGATCAGCATATTAAAAAGAAAAATGATTTTAGTTCCAGAGACCAGTTGACGGTTATTATAAATGATGTTACATTCTTTTTGTGTGTGTTCAGTTCTCCTATGTTTGTGACGTAGCTTAAACTGAATTAAACAGGAAACTGCTGTTTATGTGTAAAATCTGTGATATAACCTTTTAAAACAAACTCGTTCTCTCTTACATTTTATGTTTTTGGTGGGGGTGGTTCAGGCCTCTACCAGAGGATTGTGGAAGTCCGGAGGAGGCAGAGAGCGAGCAGCGACCAGGTCACCCTAAAAACTTTTTTTTCCAATTTTTTTTGGCCTCTTACAAAGTCTCAGAAAACAGTGGCGAGTGAGCAAGGAAATAAGAAGCAGCTTCATAAATATTTAAACTGAAAAGAGGTTTACTAACAGGAGCTGCTAACAGGAGCTGCTAACAGGAGCTGCTAACAGCTAATTCAGCAGACTTTGAATGGAGACAGTTTGACTCCATGGAAACAAAAAAAGAGTAAAAAAAAAGTGGCTCCAGTTGTAGTTCACAGCTGACGTGGTGTCCCTAGTACTTGTGGTTTACACACCCCATAGTTTTATGAGAACTGTCAATAAATAAAATACCCCAAAATCAAAGTAAGTACGACAAAGAATCGTAAGAGGGAGTGACACATTTTGTCTCAGGGGCCCACAGTGTTAGACTCTGTCTGAAAACTGTCCCTCTGTGACCTTTGACCTTACCTTGTAATTCTGTCCTCTGTTTGTCTTGCCCCACCCCTTTCTATCCCCTCAGCCCCACCCACCAGTCTTGCCCTATCAGGAACAGTTGGGGGCGGGCCTAAGAAGCGGCTGGCAGCCCCGTCTCTCAGTCTTACTTTGAGCCGTAGAGATTCTCAAGACCCAAGCACCGATGGTTTCTCCGCTGCTGCACTGTCAGCAACACCGGATGAGACGCCGTCTCTCGACATCAATTTGGAAGCCCTGGAAACACCTTCAGGCAGCGAGACAGGAACACTGCCAGACAGCATGCACGAGCTGGAGTGGGAGGGTGAGACAGGCTGAGAGAGAGAGAGACAGTTGTTGTGGTGGTTTTGTGGCTGACAGGCTGCACACCTCCAGCTCCAACCAACTCTAAAAAGCTCCTGGCTGTGTAGTCGTGATTATTTTTGACTGCAGCATCTTGAGTTTGTGTGGTTGCACTGGAAACTGATACACCAGCTGCTCAATCACTATTTGCTGTGGTATTAAACCACTGTTGCCACAGTAACCACAGGTGTTGACCAATCAACCAGAACTGAACTCTGAAGGATTATAATTTCCAGTAATATCTGATCAGTTCTAACGTTTGAAGATTGTGGACAGGTTCAGCTTAGGTGTAGAAATGTGAGTCATCTGCATAACATCGGACACAGAACCAAAAGGCTGCTGGTACAAACAGAAAAGAACCAGACTGAGCCCTGAGCCACAACACAGGAAATTTATCCCAGCTGACCTCTGACCTCTCTCTGACAGATGACCTACCCCGGATGGCGAGGGGCGGGTCCGGGGCTGTGGCCAGGAGCCCGAAGGAGCAGTTAGAGGGTCTGATGGAGCTGGACCAGGTAGACAGCAGGGGACGCCGTTGGAGGAGGTTCTGCATCTCCGGACATGAATATCATGTTAACATGAGCGTCCTAGAGCCGTACCTGCAGGTCCTGTCACACGGAGGTCAGAGGTCACAGACAGGCCATAATGTGTAGTTCACTCCCACAAAAACGTCAGTTGTGCACTGTGACAAATACGATTCCAGTGAAATCGTATTAACATCTTTTTTATCTTTTGTGACTCTCCTCTGTGTCTCTTATTGGTTGTCAGGTTACTATGGAGATGAGATGAACGCCATCATCCTGTTCACTTCCTGCTACCTGCCGGAGAACACGGTGGAGGACTACGAGTATGTCATGGACAACCTGTTCAGGTGAGCTTGGTTTTGTGTTCATTAGAAACATTTGACTCAAAGATTTGATGAAGCTTCAGGATAAAACTAAAGTATCTAAACATGTTGTTATCTGTCCGTTCACCCAGAGACAGAAGAGGAAGAGTAGGGTTAGGGTTAGTTATGGAGTTAGTTATGTGTTAGTATTCCAGGGAGTCAGTTTGAGTTCAAGCTGCGAGATAGAAACTGTGGATGTGACAACGTAACCTTCCCTCCTGGATGGAATCATGTGGCAGCAGTTTTAGACTGGAGGCTTATGTTGATTCACGGTAACAAAGTGTAAACAGCTGAGTCTGTCTGGAATGAACCGAAAATAACTATTTATGAATTTATGAATGTCATAAATTGTCCTTATGTCAAGATATATTTCTCCTCTCTCTCTATCTGTCACACACACAAACACAAACACACACAGGTTGTGTGTTTACTTGATCAGCATTTTATCAGCTGTCAATTGACATAATATTTATAAGCTTGTTATGACGTTAACGTTAGCAAAGGCTACCTCTAAGTTAGCGTGAGCTAACATTAAAACAGTGTTTGCTGGTTCAAACTCACCTGTGTAGTTCACAGAGCTTAGTTATTGGGTAGCTAATGCTAAAGTCAGCTAGGTCGCTAACCTCTTGTATTTCTAGAAGACTGACATGTTTAGCCTGATGTGGTCCAGATGATTTTCCTCCATCGAGTCATGAAGTAACATCACATTATGTCAATGTTGTAAGAGCTGAAACGAGCTGAGGTGTAAATGAGCGTCAGTTCTTTCAGACGTCTCATTCTGACTGATGTCACACTTCAAACAGCGCTGTAACACTGTGTGTGTGTGCAGGTACATTGTGGGGACGTTGGACCTGATGGTTTCAGAGAACTACCTGCTGGTCTACCTGTGTGCCATGGCCCCCAGAAACAAACTGCCGGCCATCAAGTGGCTCCACCAGTGCTACACCTCCATCGACAGGAGGTAGGATAGTTTCACTCACCAGGACGGCGCTGCGGGGTGGAGCTGTGACAAGCTGATGTTGTGGTGGTTTATCCTGTAAAGTGTCTTTTGTAAGAACCATTAATGAGGAAATATCAGCTGAAGACTCTGCTGTTGGTTCAGGCTGAAGAAGGACCTGAAGGGGCTGCTGGTCGTCCATCCCGCCTGGTACGTCAAGGCTCTGATCACTGTGGTCAAACCCTTCATCAGGTCTGCAACACACGCACACACACACACACGCACACACACACGCACACACACACACACACCTCTGTGCCCTAGGTTACCGTAGCAACAGACCCAATTCTTCAGGCTTATCTTTAGCACAAAAGAACACAGAGAAATGTAGTTTACCATCTAACCAGAAGTTTGTGTGTAGAAATACTTAATGTACATACATAAATACTTCATGAAGACTTCAGGGTGAAGGATGTGAGAGAGTGTAATGAATACACAATATATACAGCCGTTTGTCAAACTGTCCTGTCGTCCACAGTGAGAAGTTCAGCAGGAAGATTCGCTTCATCCACAGTCTGCAGGAGCTGTCTCAGTTCATCCCCACAGAGAGACTCCAGATCCCAGACGCCATACGAGAGTGAGAACCAGGACTCTGCTCTGACTCTGCTGTCGCTCTGCTGATCCTCCACTTCAGCTCTCACTCTTCTGTTGACTGGCTCCACAGTCGAGTGTCACTTCATGTCCGTTCACCTCACAGCGCTTCCTTTTCCTTTACGCTTCTCTGCAAATCTCAGATCTCTGCTGATTAAAACTGCAATGAATGATTTGATGCAGTGTGATGAGCATTTCTCACAGCTCTCTGAGAAGCTCTGGACTATGAATGGATTCATCTGGAAGACAATCTGCAGTTGAATCAATAATAAGAAACCTTCTCTGCTACAGACTAAGTTACGGACGAGGCCTGTTAATGAACCCTCTTTGCTTCCGGTTCCTGTTCTGACCTGCAGCTCTGGGAAACTCATCGCAGCCCATCACACACTTCACTTTGCTGTTCTCTAATGTTTGGGTAAAGACTTGATTAACCCTGTTCAACCGTCTCTTCCTGCAGCTTTGATGAGAAGTTGAACAGATGACGGTCACAGACTCTCGGAGTTCAGCAGACTGGATGACTCCTCAAAGTCAAAGGCCATCAGGAGCTCCAGGAACCTCTCAGCCTGATGACCTTTGACCTCCTTCCTGTACAGAAAAAGGTTTATTTATTCTGTCTGTCTTTAGTTTCAATACTGCCCTGATAGTCCTGTTCCTGCTGGGATTCCTGCTCCCACCGGGACTCATGCTCCCATTGGGACTCCTGCCCGTGCCGGGCCTCCTGCTGGGCCTCCTGCTGGGACTCCTGCCCCCATCAGGATTTCTGCTCTGTCGGGCCTCCTGCCCCTGTCCGGACTCCTGCCCCTGGTGGGACTCCTGCGCCTGGTGGGACTCCTGCCCCTGGTGGGACTCCTGCCCCTGGTTGGACTCCTGCCCCTGGTTGGACTCCTGCCCCTGGTGGGACTCCTGCCCCTGGTTGGACTCCTGCCCCTGGTTGGACTCCTGCCCCTGCCGGGCTTCCTGCCCCTGTCGGGACTCCTGCTTGTACTCCTGTTTACTGACTACACTAATCAAGCCTGATGAGCTGTGAAAATTATTTCATTTGATAATTAAAAATTCAGTAATTATTTCCCTTCTTTCCACATTGTTATAAACAACAAACCAAACTAGTTTTAGCCTCAGTTTCTGAGCAACATTGGTTGAAATGTTGCTGCTAATTTTCCAGCACCGTCTCCCACGTGTGGCTGCTCCTGTTGTCTCTGGACACCTGGGGACTCCACCCCTGTCCAGATGTTCAGGACAGGCAGATGGAGCTCAGTGCAACATCAAATGAATCGTGTTGGGGCTCATTGCTCTCCACCACCTCAAATGCATTAAATTTGTATTTGTAGACAGAACTTGAGGGTTTTCTCATTCACTTCAGTAAAGTTGGTTTGATCACATGAGCTGAACACAAGAGACATGGTTTACCTGTGGCACTAACATGCACCTGGAACAAAAACATCAGTCAAACCTTCTTACAAAATTAAACCTGTTCCACATTTTCTGCATTTTCCTGCTGAAAGGATCTGATCCTGAAAGTGCCGTGTGAAGAGGTGGTGTGACTGTATGAGATGTCAAACACAGACGATCAGAATCACACGGTTCGGGATTTATCACATGACCATCAGCGCCAAAGACTTATAGAACTGTAGCAGCAGAATCAGACCAAATACTGTTTCATATAAGCTTTTGCATTTCTGGCAACATCTGGTGGGCAAATCAGTCAAATCAATGAGCTGAACGTGTCTGTCTTCATGATCAGGTTTATTCAGAATTATTTTGAAAATGAAACATGATCAAAAAAAAAAAAAGTCACTCAGGGAGTTAAGGCAGGTCTAAATCACAAATGTCCAGAGCCCGACGGCTACAGCTCAAACCGGGTACACCTGAAAACCTGTTCCAACCACGCTTTTCTCCATCTGATGACTGAAGTGACGTCAGCTCCTGGTCAGTCCAGCAGAGGGCAGTCACAGCCCGAACCTCACATCCTCACAGGCTGCCATAGTTCATGAAGACTCAAACAGCTCCAGCCTCTTCAACTTTTCATTTCCTGCTTCAATTGATTCTTGAGTAGTTTAAAATAAACTGTTGAAAATCTTTAAATCATCCTCGTCATTAAAATCCATGTTCACAGAAACTGTTTGCGCTGAGTCACCACTTCACTTCCGCTCTCATCAGTTCTCTTCTTGTTCTTCACATTGACACTTGCTGGATTTTGTCTTTGGGGTGAACTCAGACTTCCTGTTGACAGAAATTTCTCTTCACGTGAAAACATTTCTGTGGAAACTTTGGAAGAAGAAGTTCTGTCCACAGACTGTCTGAGACACGCGTCCAGCTCCACTCATTTCATGTTCTACATGTCAGTGATCTGTTTTCATTCATGTTACTGCTCAACTGTTGAGACACACAAGCAGATGTTAACAGAAAGCTGCCAGCTGTTCCTCACGCGTCATTATTATTGTTGTGGTTGTGATTGTTGTTATTGTTTTCGCAGCTGGACAGAAAATCGGTTTCTATTCTGACGGTGATGAAGCTGCAGCCGCCGGTCATGCTTCCTCTGTGCGCTCCGATTGGCTACATTCTACCATGCGGTCCGTGTTGACCAATCAGAGGCAGCGGCTCGGTGTGTCCACGCTCTGACCACGTGCCGCTCGGTGGCCGATAACCGGACACCGGGACTCACCTGGAGCGGCTCCAGCCGCCCGCAGCTCTATAAGAGCGAGCCGCGGTGGAGCGGCGACCAGCCGATCACCCACCGATCACCGATCGATATCCGACCGATCACATTTCAGTCTGATTTCATCAAATAACTACATTTTATTCATAAAACAAAACCTATACTTTTTTGTTTCACTGTTTGAACTGTCAGTTTCCAGCGGAACCACAAACAAACAACAGACGGACCAGGAGGCTCCAGCACTTCCGGTGTCTCCCCACCATCATGGTCCTGCTCCCGGGCGGCTCCCTCCGCCTCTTCCAGCTGCAGCTCTCGGACTCCGGCCGCAGCTTCTTCAGCAGCGGGGACAAGCTGTCGGGCTCCGTGCGGCTGGAGGCGGCGCAGCCCTGCCGGCTGTCCGGCCTGCGGGTCACCGCCGCCGGCTGCGCCCGCGTGGACCACCGCTGCGGCAGGAGGAGCGGGAGGCGCAGCGAGGAGGTGGAGTACCTGAAGTACGAGGAGGAGCTGAGGCTCGAGGAGCAGCTGAGCACAGGTACAGGTGACCACGTGACCAGCTTGAATTCAGCTTTAAATGATCGTTCGGCAGCAGAACTGCAGCTCAGACGGTTTGAAGCATTCACATGAAACAGGGATCAAAGAACAGCTGATCAGTGATTGAGAACCAGAGGGAAAACATCAGCAGGTCCAGCTGCACACCTTCTCCTTCACTGCTTTACATGTGTGGCCAAACCTCAGCTTAGTTTTGCTGCTTGATTCCAGTCATGTCCAGTGAGGTTCTGTGGTCACTGATCATGTGACTGGGTGGGACTGGAGCCTCACACCTGCTGCCTGGCTCATGAGCGCTGTCTTCCCTGTGTGTTTGTCCTCAGACTCGGACGGCTGCTTCCTGCTGCCGGCGGGTAAAACGTACAGCTTCCTGTTCGGCTTCGAGCTTCCTGCCGCCGGGTGAGAGCCGCCAATGACACCCTTGATGGCTTATTGATTATAGATTGATGGCAGCGGGTGACCCTGACGTGTCCTCTGCTTTCAGGCGTCTGGTGTCGTCCTACAAAGGAAAGTTCGGGTACGTGCGGTACTACGTGCGGGCGGAGCTCGAGAGGCCTTCCCAGCATGCCTTGCAGTGTGAGAGGGAGTTTGAGGTGGAGGAGCCGCTGGACGTGAACCATCCAGACCTGCTGGTACGCACACACCGAAACACTGACGGACAGGAAACTTGTCAGAGCGCTGACATTCAAAAGAACGAGTGACAGCAGGAAACACGAGCGAGTGAATCTGACGTGTGACAGTGTGTGAGTGATGTGCTGTTCTAGACCCCAGGCAGTCGACAGCTGGAGGAAGATCGGTCAGTTGTGGACATCAGCTCCGTCCACAGGTGGAGCCACAGCTGAGGGCAGCCTCTGTGTTTGTGACAATCTGGATTATTGATCTGCAGCAAGTTTGAAAACTCTGTGAAATGATTGTTTGGCAGAGGAACGGTTAGACGTGTGAACTCTCACAGACCAGTTTACTCTGTCGCCCATCAGGCTCCAGCTTCAGCCTCCAAACAGAAGAAGGTCACCTGCATGTTCATCCCCGACGGCCAGGTGTCCATCAGCGCTCAGATCGACAGGAAGGGCTTCTGCGAGGGCGAGGACGTCAACATCAACGCCAAGTTCGAGAACACCTGTTCACGCATCGTGGTGCCGAAGGCCGCCATCGTCGCCAAACACTCGTACGTCGCCGATGGACGCACGAAGGTGAGGCACGGACACCAGGACCAAAGTGCTCTGTGGCCTTCAGACGAGCTCTGATCTCTGTGTTCCATTTGCTTCAGGAGTTGCGTCAGAAACTGACGGTGGTTCGAGGAAACCACATCATCTCTGGGATGTGCGACATGTGGCAGGGAAAGACCATCAGAGTCCCCAAACTGAAGCCGACACTGCTGGGCTGTGACATCATCAAGGTGGACTACGCCCTCATGGTGAGTCGTGGTTGATGACGTCAGCGTAGATCAGAACTAGAGGTCGTTGGGGGTCCAACCCAGACCTGTGAGAAACCTAGCTGAACCTGATGTGCATAAATTGAGATCAGAGCCAAAAAGGGGGCAGTCAGACCAGGTCTCTAACTGGACTCCGTTTGGACCCAGTCAGGTGTCAGACATGTTGTCCGGTCCTGGTCTCATCTGGTTTTTCCCCAGTACCTGGTGGACAGGTGTGTCAGCTCACTGAGGCTGTTTGACTCCACCTGCCATGTTTCCAGCTGATCTGCTGAGAAATAAGCTCAGAAACTGATTAAGGTAAAACGAGATGTGATGAGATTCGACATGAACCGTCACCTCTTCTCTTCAGACCCAGATGAGATGAGGTGAAATAATCCTTTATGAAGGAAACAACAATGAGTCTAGAAAGTGGAATGAAAATTGAAATCGAAGCTTCAGTTTGAGCCTCAGCTTCACGTCCTCCCTGCAGATCTACCTGCACATCCCCGGCAGTGACAAACTGGTGCTGGAGCTGCCCCTGGTCATCGGTACCATCCCGTTCAGCGGCGTCGGCAGCAGGACCAGCAGCATGAGCAGCCAGGCCGGATCCCTGAGCAGCTGGTCCTCCTTCCCCTCAGCCCCCCCCAGCTACAGTAACATCCGCAGAGACCTGAGGGCCGACGGGCCCCGGACCCCCCTGCTCCACGACTACGACGGCGACGAGGGCGACGACGAGGAGGGCGGGCTCTTCATGAGAGCACCTGAAATGCATTACCCCCCTCCCCCCGCCTACAGTGAGGTGAGACCCCCGGACACGAAGAGTCCGTCTGACAGCAGCTGTTGTCTCCTGTTACCGTTCTCATCCTCATGTCTCGTCTCTTTCCAACCTTTTCTCATCTCATATCGTTGAGTCTTTTTATGTAATCTGCTCTCATCTTTCATAATCTTATCTCTGTATCTCTCATCTCCTTTCACCCATCCTAACAAAACCAGATGAGTCATGAGATAGGATGTGATTCCATGAGATGAGGAGATGAAATAAGAAAACATGACACCACATGATCAGAGATCTAAGCCTCTTCTGTCTGTGGCCTTCAGGTGGATCAGGACGCTGCTCAGCTCTTCTGAGGGCCACTTCCTGTCCAACTGCACGGATCCACCAGCGCCCTGGCAGCCACCCTCCGCCACAGCGCTGACTCAGCTGTTGTCTGGCAGTGACTCAGCAGTTTTGGCACTTTGTTAGAAACAGAAGAAAAAGTGTTTGGGTTTTATTATTATATTTATTGTTTCTCATAGGTTTGTTTTTCGTTTGTACATATAATGTAAATAAAAGCAGATGTTTATTTTTATACTCAATAAACCAGTTTAACTTGACTTTAAACCTTTGCTTGTCGATGTCAGTGTGTTGCACTGAGGAGTCATTCCACTGCTTGGCAGAAAGTACAAATGTAACTAATTATTTATGTCTATTAGATGATTCAGTTACAGTTGGTGAAATTTAAATGAGCTCGTTACTTCTGTCACATGTGAAAACAGAGAAGTGCAGACGAACGCGGCTGATTCCCCAGATTCCCTGGTTCATGATCGGCGCCCGACCTGAAGGTGGCGTAAGAGAGTTCAGGCGGCGTGAGCTTTCATCAGCGTTGTGATGTTTCTGTAGTGCAGCTCGCTCACAGGAACGTGCAGCATCACCTGGTTCATTCAGGTGGAGCTGAACCGGACTCTGAGCGTCAAGAGCACTGAGCAGACAGTTCACAGGAAAGCAACAGTTACTCTGCCTAGGAACTGAGGAGCAAAGTAATCCCATTACTTTCTGACAGAAGTAACTGTAACTAAGTAAATGCAGATTTTCAGTGTGAGGACTGAACATTCCAGACGTTCAGGTTCTGCATCCGGAGCAGAGATGTCAGAGGTCACCAGCTGGTTCCAAACCAGCGGCTCTGACCAGTGTTTCTACTCTGTGCTGTCGACTGGCACTTCAGCCTCTCAACACTTTCATGTGTCTGATGTGACAAGAGACGTGTGTGTGTGTGTGTGTGTGCTGACTGGAGCCACAGTGAAGTGGGTTAAAGGTCAGATATGGAAACACATTCAACAAATGTGACGTCTGATTTCTGCTCAGACTGAATCTGTCTCTCTCTGGTTTTCAGCTCGGACACAGAAAACAATGTGTTTTAAGTGGAAACAAATGTAGTGTGACTTCTTCAGAAGCTTCGGGTGTGTGTGTGTGTTGTATGAGCAGTGTAATTGGACTCTGTTGTTTACTGTGACTGCAGCTGCTCACATCAGAGACTCTGACAGCACACACACACACACACACACAAACACACACACACAAACACACACAAACACACACACAAACACACACACACAAACACACACACACACACACACACACACACAAACACACACACACACACACACAAACACACACACACACACACACACACACAGTGTTGGATTTTTGCAGATATGATCCAGATCATTTTGGCTGATTGCTGATGTTGGACTGATGTGCACATATTGTATATATGTACATGTATATATGTATATATATCTGAAGTCACCGGTGTCTGTCTGTGTTGCTCAGGAACTCGTGGTAATGATCAAGGTGACAGCTCTTGAGATGAACAGTTCTGACTGTAGTGATGAAGGAACAAGCTTCTCATCACTGATGCTGAGAAATCATTGCAAATGGAGACTTTTCCCTATATGACACAAACCTCCACATGGCAGACAGAACTGTGTTGTGTGCAAAAAACACAGCTGAGTTTCTACTTTTTTTTGCCTTTGTTTTTGCCTTTCAGATATTTTTCCTGTAAATACTGGATCAATAACTCAGCTTGTCTGCTCAGTGTCTAATCAATAAGTGTCGGTGCTCAAGGGATATAATATAATATATAATATCGTAATAATAATATAAAGTAAATTTTAGAGTGCAATACTATATTTTTCAGTTCCAAATACCTTTGACTTAGAGTTTTTTTTTGTTTCACTTGTCTTCAGAAATCGCAAAAGGATCATTCACTAAATATGAAGATTTTCGAATGTACTCGTTCTTTGCATGAAAACAAAGTGAAAAAAAAGCATGGACTAATTATTTATTACTTGTTTTTTATAGGTAATTATGTTATGATTGTACTTCTTACTACTTTCTGAATGTTTACAGAAATAACGTAACCCAGATGTTGTTATTGGCTCAGCTGGAGTGGGTTATTGAAGCTAAACAGTAACATAAAATTTGACGATCCACAAACTCAAACGTTACTATTTATATTTATATTATTGTTAAAACAGATATTTTAAGTTTATTACACTCCAGAAACTGACTGATTGATCGACTGGAGGCTGAAATGTTCACATATAACGTTACAGCTTTTAAAGTACCGTAACTGGTGCCGAAGCCGGCCGGTTCCACCGCCGTTAGCCGGCTAGCTCGGTGAGCATGTTTCATTAAACGGGCTTCATTCAGCTCCGCCCTCGCTCCACCTCTTTGTCCATATTTGGAGTAACCGAGTCAGGTGACGTCCCTGCTGCCAAGATGGCCGCGCTACGATTGGCTTCATTTTTGCTCTACAGAAATCTACGGGTGACGTCACAGACACTACGTCCATGCTTTATACAGGCTGTGGTCACGTCATAGAAAAGTTCCTTTTACAGCGAAAGACGTCCTGATGTTATCGTGCATCCTTCGTATACATCACATATCGACTGAAAATGTTCCAAGTTTAAATGAAAGATTTATAATAATGATAACTCTCATCATGCCACAGTTGCCCTTCATATATCACACACACTGCGTGACCAGCAGCCTGTTTTCAGTCTGATTGGTCGCTGCGTCTGATTGGTGGAGGCCAGGTGGAAGTGAGCATCTGAGTCAGCAGCACATTTTCTGTTTCTACATTTGGATAGAGCTAACTCTGAGTCAGTGAAACGCTGCAGACACACAGGAGGTCAAAGGTCACAAGTGCCTGAGAACAACAAGCTGCTGCTGCTCAGTGTTGGTTTTAACCAGAGACAGTGAACGCAGCACCAGTTGGTCACAGCAGAGCAGATCATTAATGAGTCAACTGATCAAAGACTCAGAGTACAGTCTGTGTGTGGCAGCTCCCAGAACAGGAAATGTGCTTCATAGAGAGACCTTCCAGAATAAAAGTCTAAAGATAGAGGTGTGATGAGATTCTGTCAGCAGGAAGTCGACCTCAGCTCAGAGAGGAGTTCCTGGAAGAACCTGAGACCCGGCGAGACAGATGGACAGACAGTTGATCCGTGTGTTTATTTCTGGACTCCAGCAGAACATTTCACTGTAAATAAACACGGCCCCAACATGCTGAGGTATGATGTTACAGCGAAACAGATGATGGCAGAAAGTTCACTCACCTTTTCCTGAAAACAAAGTGTGGAAGCTCCTCCAGTGCCCCCTGCAGGCTGCAGAGTTCATCACAAACATCTGGAGGATTCGTTCGTGTGCTGGCACTTTTATCACTTCCATGTTCTCTGGATCACATACATTTTCTTCTGGATGGATTTTTGTCCCCACATTTCTCAGAAGTGGGATCGATGTGCTACGACTTTTCTCTGAGATCAGCTGACCAGCTGTCACATGACAGAACCCTTGAGGTTTGACAGCGAGTGTGTTCGAGGCATCATTTCATCAACTACATGTAGGAAACCTTCACATTCAGCCTAAATTGAATAAACATGTAAAATCTGTCCTGACAGTGGCGCTAGAGGAAAAAACACTCAGAGAAAAAAATCGCCATTAAAATCTAAAGGGTTCAGCCTGTGAGGAGCAGGAAGGAGGTCAGAGGTCGACAGAACGACATCAGCACGTCAGGACTCGACACGTCTCTCGTTCATCCTGTTTTACTTTGTAAAAATGTTCAAACCTGAATTGTTAACATCCGTGTTGTCTTACAGCCAACGTTACATCTTACATCTCTCTCTTCTTTAGCCACGGACAGAAGAAGAACAAGCATGATAACGACATCAGTAAAATACTACTGCTCCAAACAAAAGAACAAGAGACAGAAGACTGAGGTCGTCACGAATGTTCCTGTACCGCCTCCTCAGGAGACCCTGTGGGAACCAGGACCGAACCGTCCAGCTGCAGGTCTGAGGCTTCACAACTGCTCAGGTTCCATGTCCTCCACCTCTGCTGGGATCCACGAGAACTTCCCAGCTCGCTCCCAGTTCACCTTCACTCCACCTTTACCAGGTCCGTATACACCTGTCTCTCTCTCTCTGTCTCTCTCTGTCTCTGTCTCTCTGTCTGTCTCTGTCTCTCTGTCTGTCTGTCTCTCTGTCTGTCTGTGTCTGTCTGTCTGTCACTCTCTCTCTGTCTGTCTGTCTGTCTGTCTCTCTGTCTGTCTGTCTGTCTGTCTCTCTCTCTCTGTCTGTCTGTCTGTCTCTCTCTCTCTGTCTGTCTGTCTGTCTGTCTGTCTGTCTGTCTCTCTCTCTCTCTCTCTGTCTGTCTGTCTCTCTCTCCTTCTGTCTGTCTGTCTGTGTCCGTCTGTCTGTCTCTCTCTATTTGTCTCTCTCTGTCTGTCTGTCTGTCTGTCTGTCTCTATTTGTCTCTGTCTGTCTGTCTGTCTGTCTGTCTGTCTAAATACACTGAAATAATCACTGGTTGGTTGGATTTTTCTCACTTGCCCGGAGAAAACCCAGTGCAGACTTGTGATTGGCTCAAACAGTTCCAGTAGTTTTTCAACAAAGAAAGTGAAAGTGAAAGAGACAGAGAGACTGAAACAACAGGAAGAGACAGATACATCAGGTTCAGTCGACAGATTCCTGAAACCAGAACAAAATGTTTGTCGTCCAGCTGATGTTTCTCTCTCTGTTCTTCCACCAGGTGACGAGTTCAGGTAAGAAACTCTTTAACACAGACTGCACACAGTGTGAAACATCCTGAAATCATTGATCATGAATGTTGAATCTGATTAATAGAAGTGAAGTACTGATCAGTCACATGACAGGACCAACTGAATTATCAATGGTTAATTGTAAAATAGTTCCTCCCTCTGCTTCTTCTGACCTTTTGACCACGATGGGGTCTGGACCAGGCTCAGTGAGCTCAGTCGGTCCAGTAATCTTCATCCAGTGTCATGATGATGTTTCCCTTTTACCCATAATGCTTTTCCCGTCTCAGGCTCCGGACGACACTCTCTGTGGGCACTGGCCACCTACATCTCAGGGACAACCCCGTTCCCAGAATTCTCCGTGGTCCTCATGCTGGACGACATCCAGGTGGGTTACTTTGACTCGGAGCTTGGCCGGCTGAGGAGTGGAGGTGGTGGCGTTGGTGAGGGGGTGGAGCTGGATCTGGGTCAGGAGGCCATATTTGTGCTACGGGACATTTTTTCCAGCATGAAGAAGAGGCTGACGCTGGTCAAACATCGCCTCAACCTGACGACGGCAGGAGTCCATGTCCAGCAGAGGCTAACGGGCTGCGAGGTGCTGGAGGACGGCCGGCCGGGACTCATCATGTTCAGGGACGGCTCTGACGGGCAGGACGCCGACAGCCTGATGTACAATATGACGCACTTCACCTACGCTGGCGGCGACGGCTGGGAGATCCAGTGGACCACCATTAAGAGGATGCACTTCCAGATGCTCTACTCAAGCATTTACCTGCCCTTCTGCGTCCAGACACTGAGGCACCTCCTGGACCGCGAGAAGCACCTGGTGGCACGTCAGGTCCGTCCTCGAGTCCGCTTCATAACCAAGCAGGTGGCGGGTGGGGTTTGGGCCACATGTCTGGCTACAGACTTCTACCCTCGCCACATCAACCTGACACTGCTGCGGGACGGCAGGCCCGTGGACGAGAGCGAGCTGAGCGGCGGCTTGGTGCTTCCCAATGGCAACGGCTTATACCAGGTGAGGAAAACACTGATGGTCAGTGACAAGGAGCTGCAGAGGAAACACAACTACACCTGCACCACCTTTCATTTGACCCTGGACAACCGGTTGGAGGTGAGCTGGAGGGCCGAGTTCTCCCGCTCACACAGGATTCACATCGTCTCCGCTCCGGCCGGCCTGGCGCTCACTGCGGTCCTGCTGGTGGCGCTGCTGTGGTGGAGGAGGAGGAGACAGCACGGGGAGAGGCCAAAGGGCATCACCATGGAAACACAGGAGCGAGAGTTGTGACTCAGAGAGTTGGCAGGACCTCACCTGAACATGACGTCACTGATGAGCTCGGCTCATCGTCTAAAGAGCTCCTGTGAATCCTCTGGTCGTGTGTACAAATCTTGATGTGACATAAATGAATTAGGTAATTCCGTGCCAAATCACCAGAAGGACTGACCGTCTCAGATTTGCTTCATATTTTTCTATTTTAATGCCCTTGGTACAAATAACCGCTGTGCAGAATTTCAGGGCAAAATCTCCACTAGTTTCCGAGAGATGAAGCGTTCTCTGTACACAGAAGAAGAGCTGTGTGTGTGACGTATTTGCAGATTTCTGACATGCCAAATATGGCTTCCTGGAATGAGCGTTTGTCCATGGTAGCACTTTTGGCTCTCTATATCTCCAGATTTAATGGCACCAGATGTCTGATTCTTTTCAATATATGAGACATGTTGTAGTACTATCAGGAAAACAAGTTATATCTGTGACAGAAATGATACTTTCTCATATAAAGGCCTCTGAAAATGGAAAAAAGTTTGTCGTGTCTGTATTTTGATGCTTATAGCAGGTTGACCAGAAAACAAATGAGATGAGTGAAAAGAGCAAGGTCTAATTGATATATGTACTAAATATGAAGTTGGTGCTGTCAAAAAAACTATTGAATTAAGGCTGTTGAATATAGAAGGTTTTATGACATGTGAAAATGCCACTCACAAGGTTCCATCACATTCATGTGGACCAGTAAAAAACGCTGATGTATACTATGTGATTTTTTTCCGGTGAATTTTTTGCACCATCTCAGATTTGCTTCATATTTTTCTATTTTAATGTCCTTGTTACTAATAACTGCTGTGCAGAATTTCAGGCCAATATCTCCACTACTTTCAGAGATATTAAGCCTTCACATTTATGTGGACCAGTAAAAAACGCTGATGTAGAGTATGTGATATTTTTAGGTGAATTTTTTGGATGTTACAAATTGACTTTAAAACTACTCAGAACCAGTGATTGTTTAATTCTCAGCATGAAATTGTTGTTTTTTGGGGTATTTTCACCTTTTTTGGACAGTTAATGAGTCGCGGCAGGAAATGAAGGAGGAGGCAAATCCCCAGAAGGCTCCCGACTGACCGTCTCAGATTTGCTTCATATTTTTTTTATTGTAATGTCCTTGTTACTAATAACTGCTATGCAAAATTTCAGGCCAATATGTCCACTATTTTTCGAGATATTAAGCCTTCCAAAAGGGGGCGTGGCCTCATATTTAGCATAGAAACCAGTGTTACAATCAAACATCCATAGTTTGATGGCCAACAGGGCCAACAATGGAAAGCACCACAATAGCCACTAAATGGACGTCGCTGTGAGAAGATTTAGTGGACTTTGGAGAGCAAACTTTCCGACTCAAACATTAGCATGATGTTAGCGACATGCATGGAGCAGTAAAAAACGCTGATGTATAGTATGTGATTTTTTTCGGTGAATTTTTTGCACCATCTCAGATTTGCTTCATAATTTTTTATTGTAATGTCCTTGTTACTAACAGCTGCTGTGCAAAATTTCAGCCCAATATCTCCACTACTTTCAGAGATATTAAGCCTTCAAATGCATGTGAACTGGTGGCTCAGTCAGATGAGTGTCTGACCCGAATACTGAAGGTCGTAGGTTGGATCCCTGCCTGAGCCTTTCAAGGTCTCTCCTCAGTCAGATAAGATCTTGTCTCTGGTTACTAAATTTCCCCTAAGGGGGATCATTAAAACTTATCTTTCCTTATGTGGAGCAGTAAAAAACGCTGATGTATAGTATGTGATTTTTTTCGGTAAATATTTTGCACCATCTCAGATTTGCTTCATATTTTTTTATTTTAATGTCCTTGTTACTAATAGCCGCTGTGCAAAATTTCAGGCCAATATCTCCACTAGTTTCAGAGATATTAAGCCTTCACATGCATGTGGACCAGTAAAAAACGCTGATGTATAGTATGTGATTTTTTTTTGGTGAATTTTTTGCATGTTACAAAATGACTTTAAAACTACTCAGAACCAGTGAACGTTTAATTCTCAGCATGAAAGTGTTGTTTTTGGGGGTATTTTCACCTTTCTTGGACAGTTGATGACAAAGTTTATGGTGACTCTTGGATGTACTGATGTCAATGTTGATACAGATAACAGACATTTAATAATTGTATATCTTCGTATTTTGTGAAGTGAAGCTCGTGTGAAGGAGCATGAAACTGATGTTGAATCTTTGGGGATGTGTCAATTTCACTGCTGATTAATAATAACTGAAATTTGCTGGTAAAATATAATATTTATCATAAAATATAATTGATCAGATTGTAAAATAAACACAGATCTTATAACTAATTTTGTTTCCTCAGACAGTGCATTCAAGTTTCGGTTTGCAGCTGAACATTCATTCATTCGCTGGATTAGTTCTTGTGTCTGATAATGAAATGTCAGAAAACCATTTATGTTCTTGAGCAAATCTTCACTGGTTATTAGAGCTGGATGATTCCAAATTCACAAGAGTGAAGTTAAATCACATTTAACAGTTCATAAAAATGATGCTCAAATACATACCAACATTTTTGACTTTGGATAATACAGAAGCAGCTTCACTTAAAACCTTCTATATTTCTTTTATGTTTAATTATGTTTTACTGATTGGTAACAAATGGTTTGAGTGTGTGGATCCAGCTCTGACTCTGAACGTGTCTTTGCTTCGTCACTCGAGCTGTCGGCAGTCTGATCTCTCTTCATAGATGAACACAGCTCCTCGTGAAGCGGCAGTTTATTCTCCAACAGCCAAAACAATACCTCACATACGTGACTCCTGTCTTTCAACAACGATGATGAATCAGATGAAACACTGATACAAAAGTTTAAAAATAAGAAACATTTCAAGTCTTCAGGTCTTTCTTTTCTTTAGACAATGAATTGACTCGCTCATCTGGTTGTCTGAGCACAAACACGTTCACGTTCGTCCGGTGTTCTTCGGAGTCAGTTTCAAAAGCTGCTGGAAGGTTTCTCTGCAGAGACCAACACAGGAACAAGGACCTGGTAAAAGCCTGTAAAAACAGCTGTGTGTTGAATGATGAGCGCTGGTGTTTTAGTAAATGGCCTCGTCCATGTTGTCGTCACTGTCGCCTCCAAACTCCTCCCCGTTATCGAAGTAGGACATGACGTAGTCGGTCTCCTGCAGAGCAGACAGGAAACACAAACACTGGTTCAGTCCCACATTAAACAGCTGTCCAATTATTAACAGCGTATTACACATTAATACAGCGTGTGTCTGTTTACACACTAATGAGCAGAGTGAGCACTGTCTTCTGAATGAGTTGCATTATGTTGTCTTAAGTCAGTGTTCGGCTCATTCCAGGTTATTAACAGTCTTAACAGTCTCATTAATAAATCTCTAATTACATATTTCCTTCAAATCAAATGTTAACGTCTTAATAAATATGAACGTGTTATTAAGTAGACAATATTATCAATCAGTATAATCAGTGGCATTTATCTTATGAGCATTAATATCTCTCATTAAAGATGAAGTCTTTAAATCGACTCTTATTAAGACTGGTTTATTAGTTCAATTCAATTCAAAGAACTTTATTGATCCCCGAGGGGCAACAAGAGGCACGAGAGCAGTGGAGCCCAACAACAGCAACAAAATATCAAACAAGCAGCAGAAAGCAAAATGAAGAAGATGGCAGCTTTTAAACAGTGGCAGTGCAATAAATGCAGTTACTACTGTGGCACTGTGACAGTGTCATGCAACAAATATCGCCCGATTTCAACAGTGGACAAACACTGAATTAAGCAGCAGTAAACAATGAGGCAGTAAGGTTCATCTGATTAAGCATTAACATTGATCCTAATGAACATTTGCCTTCATTAACTAACAAGTCAAAACAAACCACATTCATTCATAAAAATGTAATTTGAATAAAAATCTCTCACCTCCTCAAACTCTTCCTCATCGTACTCCTCCTCTCCCTCAACCTCCTCTTCCTCCTTTTTTTTCTTCTTCTTCTCTTCTCCCTCCTCCTCCTGCTCCTCCCCTGAGCTGCCCCGCTCCTCCTTCTTCTCCAGAGTCTAATACACATGTTGAGGCGGAAATGTTAAGGTGGAACTACTATATGAAATACACCGCAGGAAACAGGACACAGGTCAAAGTGGAAATGTTTGAACTGCAGTTTTCGAGGAGTTCGTCTCAGATATGGAACGTATCCAGGCTGAGTTTGAGTCTGGGCACAGGAAGCAGACCTGATCCAGACCTGATCCAGACCATGTGAGAGGCTTCAACAGTTTGTCTTACCTCCAGTTTTAGAAGCACTTCCTCTTTATCTTTGTCTCTTTTCTTCTTGTGACCAGGCTGAACTGAGCGACTGACTGCTGCTGATGCACCTGAGAGACAAAGAGTAGGGCATCAACCACCCAACGTCAGCGCGTGTTACTGCGTGTACTGAGAGTACTGAGAGTACTGAGCTGTACTCACCATCTCTGGCAGGTTTCCTGACATGGACTCTGAGCTCTTTAGGGAATCTCCTCCACTCTGAAACATATTCTTCTGATGATAATTAAAAATCATCATAATAATAGTCTAAAGACTAAAATCTACATAAAGTAAACATTAATACAAAGATTTTCTAATAAGTTAAAGAGTGATTTCACAGATGTTTCTAGTTCTGCAGCCTCACATCTTCACGTCTGACCGTTAAACCAGCTTCTGGTTCCACATGTGAACTGAATGTTCTGGGTTCTGATGACGGCAACTCAGACTCCAGGAAACTAAAAGGTTTCTCAACGTTTCGGATGTTCGGAAAATTAAATGATGCATCTACAGACATTAATCTGGATCAAGTGTAAAAAGTGGCTGCCAAACATAAAAACTAATCACATCAATTATCTGATTACAACAGACTTTTATCAGCTTTCTAAGTTTCCGTCTCATTATAGTATAATTATTAATATTATTATTATTATTATTACTGCAACAACAACAACAATAATAGTATGTTGCTAATAATTAGTTTTACTACTGTCATTATCGTCATCATTATCAGAGGCAGTCTCACCTGGAGTCCAGTCCGTCAGTCCGTCCATCTGTTCGCTGCTGTGATATTTATCAGAGTATCTCTCCACATCTGTACAGGAAACACACAGGAACAAGACCTTCACAATAAAACAGCCAGCAGGAAACTCCCCGTTACTGATGGAATAATAACACAGGGTGAAGGCAGCTGACCCGGGACCTGCAGCCAGCTGTTCTACAGCTACACATGGGAGACATTCCATTTTTACATGCATCACATTCTCTCTGGAAAGATGATCACTGACGCAGAAAATTCAAGAATCAGAAATTCTAAAGTTTTTTCTCATCATTCAAGTTTTCATTTCTTTAAAAACATTAACATAACGTATTACTTTTAATTACAAGCCATCTACAGGCCTGTGATAAATACCTACACACAAAACAAACACAGTCAATATTTAACAGTTACACTGATATCAATGCAGCCAATCAGATCATCACAGGGTCACAGCAGTGTTACAAGCAAGGAAGCAGTCACATGACCTGTTAAAGTTCTCCACATCATCGCTGATCTTAGGCAGCATGTGTTCATATGATACCACCTCTAACGTTGATTCCATCCATGTGTTGATATGTGGAGAGGATGTACTCCTCCACAGTCTGAGGATCGCTCCTACCTTTATTACTGCAAGACCATATATTGGGCGTTTCTGTTTGGTCTCCCCGTAGCTATAATCTTGGTGATACAGGTTTCACTGAACCCACCCACTTCCCTCTGAATTCAATGTGTGCTATGCATACTTAAATTATACTTAACTGTTGTGGCTCTACAAAGAAATTTTTCTTATATTTAAAATCTGAATCCATTCTGTTTTTGAATGTATGCTTTTTAAAGTTTAATTAGTATTATTATTATTATAAGATTACTGTTAAAGAACTGGGCGATAAGAGTCTGGATCAGATGAAATCCTGACAAATGTTGGTTAGTGGCTTCACCCTGACGCTGGACGGATGAGCGAATTAAATCACTTCACTATCAGCCTGTTTCACCAATGTTATTGTGCTAAAGGACAGCCAGCTCAGAGGGTTGGTCAATGAAGTGGCAGAAATACGCCCTCTGCTGTTAAGAAAAGGTACAAAAACAGATAGGATCGGTAGCAGGGAGTGACGTGCTCCATAGAGAGAAGACTGTTTATTAGTATTGTTATTCTTCTTGTAATGGTGAGCCTGGGAAAGTGTGCGTTCATAGACACGTAAGTTTGAGGTTTATGTTTGTTTTTTGGATTATTATTATCGATCGTATAAGTTGATCGTTTAATGTATAGTTAGCTTGTTGCTAATAACGATCTCGTGTATACAGTATTAGTTATTTATCATGCTATGTTATCATTATATTATGAGTCAACTGTTGTGTTAGTACTGCTCAGGAAGTGAGTATGTTTGTTTTGATTACTGCTTTTATTTCTTATTTACAGAACCACACTCACATGTTCATGTTCATGCTCACAATAAAGACTTGAAGGGAACGTCTGTCTGCGCATCCTGATTGATGCCCCCCAGCGGCCACAGCTTATCAATCAGTTAAATACAGTCCTTTTCAACGCCAGAACAGTTATTGTGTGATTATTATGTTTGTAGTACACAGTCACAAACATGAGAAAGAATCACTGAGGACTAGGGATCGGCCGATAATCGGCATTTTGACACATATCGGCATCTGCCTTTTTTTAATCCGACGGCCGATAAGAGATCAATTTAAAACTGGGTTATTTTGGCTCTGATGCATCCGCGTCTCTCTGTCCGCAGTCACTAGTCTGTCTCGAGCATTGTCCCACCCACAGCACCATCTGATTGGTTACAAGCAGAGCCACTGCACAGGTAACAGCCAATCAGCAGTGAAAGCTTTGCTCATGCACAGCGCTCACACACGGTGGAAAGGAGAAAGTGCTGCGAGGAATAGAGGTCTGCAGAGCAGATATATTTTTCAAAGGTAAATGAAGGCAGCAGACTCGGGATGGGTACCCAGTTCAGTACTTTCATAGGCACAGACCGAATTGCGTCGCTACTACCGTGTACCAATTTACGTAAAATAAAACGGTACCATGTTTCAGCACCTAAACGCATCCTTGTGACTGTGAGGGAGTGGAAGAGTCGGCGATTTTCCATGCCGGATTTGAACACAGCATTGCACGCACAAGAGCGTAATAATGTCATCAGCCGCGGCTTCCGTCAACAAAGCAAGCATGGCTGATAGCAGCCGAAGGTACGGCTCCACTTTTCAAAATGCAATGCAGATTATGATCGGTCCGTATTTGTGACGCGAAGTGCGAGGCCAGCGGCGGGAACACTTCTAATCTGAGGAAGCAGAAGATTTTTCTCAAGGCTGAAGAGTGCACGATTTTTGACAGCCTCAGATCGACAGCTACAGCTCCTGCATTCAGCACCGTTAGCACGCCTGCATCTGTTAGCGACTCTACTATAGACTCTACTATACCTTTAATTATTTTGACTCCATCCTCTTTTGCTCATTTGTTCTCTCTTCATAAGAGATGCTGCTGAACCTGGAAGCTAACTGCACTTTTTGTTACAATTTTCAAACACAGAAGTTGTTGTTGATTATCTAAGATGTTTAATAAACATATGCTTAAAGGTATAGAAACAAAGCTAAGTGCTGTAGTTCGTATTATTCAAAATTTTGAAACCAATATTTTCACTTTTACTGCAAATGAATATCGGCTCCAAATATCGGTTATCGGCCTCCTTGACTACTAATAATCGATATCGGTCCTGAAAAAAACGTATCGGTCGATCTCTACTGAGGACATCACTGACTTCATCAGTGAGAATGTGTGTGTGTGTGTGTGTGTGTGTGTGTGTGTGTGAACTGACCTCTGTGTGCAGCAGCTGGTTGGATGAAGCAGGGCAGACTCTTCATGGCTCCTCTGAACTCCTGTTTGAGAGCTAACAGATACTCCGCCTCCTCCCCACCCATCAGAGGGAGGGGCTTCTGTTCCATCACCTGCACAACACACACAGACACACAAAGTTAATGTAATAGTGCAAAAAGTAAAGTCCCAGAGTGCACTGCTGTCGGAATCATCCAAGCAGACATGGAATCAGAAACACTGCTTTCTTCATCTGTCTGTCTGTTTCAAACTCATCAACCTCATTTTAGCTGCTTCTTTTTTCCATTGAGCCAAAGTGTCTCCATTCAGCTGCCAGCGGCTCCTGTCTGACAGTCAAATCTGACTTAATTCAAACATGAAAAACTGCCTGAACCTTCAGGGAGCAAGGCACAGGTCTGTGTGTGTGTGTGTGTGAGGGAGAGACTCTTACAGGAAACAGAGGTGTAGGCTGTTGGATGGATGGAGGTAAACTGTCTCCTCTGTTGATGCCGACGGCCTCCACGCTGAAACTCATCAACCTGCGGCCTCGCCCACGACCTCGACCCGCCATAAGCACCTGGATCAGACTGGACCAAGCAGGACCAGGTCGGGCCAGGCTGGATCTGGGTGAAACTGCAGCTGGTTGGAGGAGAATTTGGATCTTAACAGAAAAGAAATAAAACATTATTGTCCAAAATTAACAAGAACATCACACAAATGTGGTGACAAGAAACCACTGAGATGGAAAAACACGTGAAGTACACGACAATACTACAGTACTACTACAAATCACATATACTATAAACACCGTGTAACTGATGGATGATCAGAGACGCTGAGTTGTGTTGGCTGTGTGTTAGCAGGGTTAGCTGTGTTAGCATGCCGGTCGTACCTACAGTTTGTCTCCACAGTCAAACGGCCCTCTGGTTCTTTTCTTCCGCAGTTTCATCTCCGTATCAGTCGGCTAAACTGACACCGTTTTCTGTTTCCAGCGAATCAACTGCGAACAATAAGTCATCTTTGATTCGAACGCGCCATCGAAACAATAACAACTTCTTCTTCTTCTTCTTCTTCTTCTTCTTCTTCTTCTTCTTCTTCTTCCTGTTATTCCTCTGGCCCGTTACCGCCACCTGCTGACAAAATATCAGGAACAGAGATTCTACTTTTTACTCCACTACTTTCGTTACTACTTTTCAGATGACGCATTTTGACGTGTCGATGCAGTTGTAGAGGACGTATGATAGGAAATGCAGGTGATAATGGGGAGTTTAGGTGTGGGATGAATATGCTAATTAGATCCCGTTTCATGCAGGCTAGTTATGACTCTGCTCACGTGACTCAGCCTGTCAGAAACATGTCGACTTCAGCTCACGTTCTTTCATTTATTACCTGATGTCACCGCTGTTCAGAGGCCATTCCTGAATAACAGGAAGGGCTATGTGAACAGTGGCGGTAACTTAACACAGTGCTGATGATCAAGATTCAGATACACTGTAATACGTGTTTGAAATGATGTTATAATTTAAATAGGACAGAAATGTAACTGTAGCAGTTCAGTTATTTTCTTTGTGTATTATTTTGGTTTATGAGATATTTAGTTTTATTTGTACATTTGTATTTGTGTTATTGTTAAGTTGGGTAATGTTGTGCAGATACTGCCTATGGGTGGAATTCATGTACACATATTT
The DNA here is from genome assembly GCA_037975185.1 of Centropyge bicolor. Taxonomy (NCBI): domain Eukaryota; kingdom Metazoa; phylum Chordata; class Actinopteri; family Pomacanthidae; genus Centropyge; species Centropyge bicolor. Next base: position 69,102 of record JBBMOC010000189.1, on the reverse strand, counting down.
CATCTTGTTGTGTTTGTTATTTCCTCTCTGTGTAGAAACCCACACCAGGAGATAAAGACCTGCAGATGTTACAGCAACAGATCAAGTAAACGACCTGTTTGACCATCACTGGGCTCTTCATTTCTTACTCTGGTAACACGGCCTTCAGTGGTCTTCTGTCACCGAGGTGAACTTAGTGACAAACACTGAACCAGTGCCCAGGCTGAGCACGTCCCTCGTAGCCTCACTACAATCCCTCTTTGCCTTCTGTTGTGTGTCCTCTCATTTGTCCCTCCGCCCTCCAGCAGCTCCCCGTCACTCTCAGCTGTGACCTCCCCCCTCCTCTCTTCACCTGACCTCCTCCCCCATCAGAGCCCCTCCCCCTGCTGTCCGCCGCTGGGAGGTCAGTTTGAATCAGGTCTTCGGAGGTTCAGCAGCATCCCTGAGCTTCAGATCCACATCAGACCTCACTGGCATTTTTAGGAAGAAGGAGGATTAAAAGAAGAAGAAGGATTTTTTATTTCATGTTGAAGCTGCTGGATGTTTGTTTTTCTGATGATTTGGATTTAAACTGAACAACCATGAAGAAGAAGATGATGATGCTGATGCTGATGCTGGGACTCTGCTGCTGCTGCTCAGGTCTGATGGCTTCATCTTTTATTACACACACACACACATATTGTATATATCTGTATATGTGTCCATATGTATTTATTCAGCTTTGTGTTTTAAGTTACACTGTTTATAATAATAATAATAACTTGAGTTATTGTTTAACATAAAAAGAGAGAAAAGAACAGAAAATACAAACATACACAAACTACATTTTATTCATGTGTCAAATATCCTGAAGAACTTTTCTCATCTGTTCTCGAGCAGATTTGACCCTAAACACATTTTATTGAGATTTTATAAATATTTGTTTGTTTGTATACTTGTACATTTGAATGATTTACGTCTTGTTTTTATTATTTGGAATGTTGTTTAATTTTCGCGATGCTTTTCTTTGTGTTGTTTTGTATGTGGGGGTCATTCAGTTGTGTTCAGCAGAAACAGTCAGGACCGGGACTGATCTCTTTAAACTCAGACCAAGAAGTTTCTTCCCTAAATTTATCCTCTATTTATTCACTGTAGTGAGTAGTAGATAAATGGCCCTCGTTGAAATACTGTGAAATTCAAAAATTCAACCTCAGAGTGTTATTGGAGGACAGAACAAAACTTTATATCTGTTGTAACATTTTTCACAATTTTCACTTTTGTAAAATGAAAAATTACAAAAAATAATCACTTGCCCCCTAAAGGGTTGATATATAATAATTACTATTATTTAAAAATAATAAACAGCGACCGAAACTGTGAAAAATAAGAGAGAAAAACAGATTTTAGCTCAAACCCAGAGTCTTGTTGATCAGTCTGTGATTTTATTTGGATTGATGTTGTGAGAAAGGTGCAGACAGATGGTGGCCTGTGAATATTCATCAGCCTCATTTTCATACAGACGGTCAGTGTGTGTGTGTGTGTGTGTGTGTGTGTGTGTGTGTGTGTGTGTGTGTGTGTGTGTTTATTTTGCTCTTGAACTTGAGTTGAAATCAAGTTACAAAGAAAAACCTCTTCACTGTGTTTGTGCTCTTATGTTTGTGTCAATGTGTCCTGTCTCAGTTTCAGTCCTCAACAGCTGCGGCATTTTAATGACAATAATTTAATGATATACTTAATAATATACATAACAAATAATATGCATCAAACACAACACTTGCTTCACATTAAGCAAAGACTCTTCACATGTCAAGTGAATGAAGAAGTGAAGATAAAACAAATGTTTTTCAGAGTTGAAGCGCTGTTTGCTCCTGACGCCTTCAAAGACCAGTCTGAGGGCTTAGAGCTGACCCACATCCAGACTGCAGGATCTCTCTGCAGTCTGTTAACTTTCAAAAGAGACAATAAAGTTGACTTCAAGCAGTGCGAAGCTGCAGATCAGATCCAAGGTCAGCTCAGAAATCAACGAATTACTCTGACACTTTTTCTAGCTGTGACGTTTAATAACATTTAAAGTCTGACGGTTCAAGTCTTCTTCGGTCACCTGTCTGAAAGGTGTGTACGAATAAAGCCTGTGTCACAGTGAGTATTCAGTACACAGTGTGTGCAGCGAGTGTTTTACTGATTCAGTTCCAGAGTTCAAGTGAGAAACAGGTTTAAACTGGAGGAGAATGAGGTCTGACAGGACCCTGATGCTTCTGTCTCAGTGTGACGGCCAATCAGAGCCCACCACTGGACTGGTGTCATGTAGTTTACAGTCTGAACTCTGGAGTCCTGGATCAGGGGTCCAGGGGCTTTGATTAGGGACCAGAGTCCTGAGGAGTGTCCGGGGGGGGGGGGGGGTTCTTGTCCGGCAGAGGCAGCTTCATCTCCTTGAAACAACTTTATGCAACAAATTGTTGTCAAGTCTGGATGCGGCCATCATTACCCAGAGTTCCTTGCTGCCCTGACTCTGATCAGTGTTTACTCAAATCTCCATCTTCATTACTGAGGCTTCTTTTCTGGAAACCAGTGAAACAATCAGATTATTTATTTTATTATTAGACTATTCTGTCTTTTTCGACACTGACTCTCATTTCTGAGAAATCCTGGAACAGAGACAGATTTTTCCTCCATCAGAGACGTGAAGTGAGAACACAAAGATTTTACGCAACTGGACGTTCAAAGAAGCACGACAGAGATAAGTTCTGGTCGATCCGCTGACGTTTCACCGTGCTGAACCAGCCTGTTCAGTGATGTTGGTAAAACTTTCTGATGAGTCTGAACTCTGCTGGTTGATCAGCTGTTTTAACAGGAAGTGACTCAGCAGCTTCGTAATTGGCCCTAATTAGAAAAAAAACAGCCGACATCTGTCCTGCACTGTGTGTGTGTGTGTGTGTGTGTGTGGGGGGGGGGGACTCTGGATTTCACCCTCATCATCTTCATCAGGACCACGACTGTCTCTGAGGAAGGATTTACTGCTGTTTGTCTTCACTCATCTCACTTGGGGGTCTCTGTGTGTGTGTGTGTGGGGGGGTGAAGTTCATGGTCAGGGTTAGGGGTTAGAGGGAGAGGGAGGGGGCGGAGCTTCAGGCGGCTGAACCTGAACCTGAACTGAGACTCTCATGACCTTCAGGGGCCGAGGTCCCCGTCTGCAGGGGCCAAGAGGGATTTTAGGGGATTTAGAGGGCAGGTCGGGGGGGGGACTGTCTGCTTCAGTGTTTTAAATAACCCCCCCCCCATCCCCCCCAACCCGGACACTGTATAATGAGAACCCAGATGGGAGGCAAGTGGATTTAATCCTGAACATTCAGTCAGAGACACGTTCACACAGGAGGCTGAATGATTCACCATCAGCTGATCGGACGGACTCACACTGGACTGAGACATGTCCTCATGGTGTCTGTCTGTCTGTCCTCATGGTGTCTGTCTGTCTGTCCTCATGGTGTCTGTCTGTCTGTCCTCATGTCTGTTTGTCCTCATGGTGTCTGTCTGTCCTCATGTCTGTCTGTCCTCATGGT
>JBBMOC010000189.1:43881-60705 GCA_037975185.1 Centropyge bicolor | reverse complement strand
GACTGTAGGCGTCCTTATTGATCATCAACAGCTTCATCATCATCATCATCATCATCATCATCATCACCCTCTGACTGTCAGTGAGTATTTCCTGTTTCAGTATCTTATCAGCAGAAACAGTTGTTCATCTAATTCACTCATTCATCATCATTTTATTGATCTTTTATTTTTGGTTGATTTTGAAGGACAAAAATCTTACAGATTTCTTATTCATCACTAATAAGTAAATTTATATGTAAATTGTAAAATAAATACACAAATACATCAGTTATTGATCAGGAAATAAAACTGATCATTTGTTAGGTTTTCATCTGTTTGTTGTTGTGTTACCTTTTACCTGTGAGAGCAAGCAGAGAGCGACTGACGAACATTTTATCATTTTATCTTTGTGTGTGTGTGTGTGTTTGTTTGGACGGGGGTGGGAAGGATGGGTGGTCATCTTTATCTATATATTTTGTTTTGTTTTATTTTATCTTGTCTCTCTTGTAAAGCACTTTGTGTTACACTTGTATGAAAAGTGCTATATAACTAAATAAAGCTTGAGTTTGAGTTTGAACAGAGTAAAGAGACACCTTCCAGTCTGTGATGTCTGTCTCACCTGCTGTCGTCCTCTCAGGTGCAGTCACAGCCTCAGAGCTGGCCTTCCTCAAAGAGCCCAGTGATGTCATCGCAGTGAGGGACCGCCCCCTGATGCTGGACTGTCAGGTGGAGGGGGAAGGGCCAATTGCCATCACCTGGAGACGGAACGGTGTTCCCGTGGCGACCGGCGTCAGGGCGACAGTACTCGCTAACGGGACTCTGCTCATCAGAAACTTCTCCAAGAGACGAGAGAGTAACGAGACCGACGCAGGAGAATACGACTGTGCCGTCCAGAACCGATTTGGCATGTTGATCAGCCGCAAGGCCCGAGTCCTGCTTGCATGTGAGTCACATGACACATGAGTCGACATCCTGAAAACACACAGACACACAGCTGAAACACACACTAACAGCAGCTCCTCCGTCCTCCCTCAGCGCTCCCTAAGTTCCTGTCTCATCCGGAGTCTGTGGCGGTGGATGAAGGGGGCGTGGCCAGACTCACCTGTCAGGTAAATGGAATCCCAGAAGCCAACATCACCTGGCAGAGAGACCGACGTCCACTGAGCACTGAGGACCCCAGGTAGGCTTCCCGCCCCTTCACACTGATATACAGTGCACTTGAGACACAGTCAAGATGCACTTAAACCAGAGCCAGTACTTTAACCATGTATTATTAACATGTATTTGTACTGTGCAGGTACACGCTGCTGCCTAATGGCGTGCTACAGATCACAGGTGTCCGGCAAACAGATAGCGGTTTGTTTCGCTGTGTGGCCTCAAACATCGCCAACACTCGGTACAGCCACGAGGCGCTGCTGTCCGTCACCGGTAAGACCGAGCTGAGGGCACAGAAACCGCACAGAGAACAGGCCTTACCTGTCCGTCCTTCATGACTCTGTCTCCATGTTGACAATTTTTTCTGGTTCTGATCCAGTCGCAGGATCCAGGAACTACCGGGAACCAGTCATCCTGTCCGGTCCTCAGAACCTCACTATCAACGTCCACCAGACCGCCATCTTGGAGTGCATCGCCACCGGAAACCCACGCCCCATCGTGTCCTGGAGTCGCCTTGGTAACCACAACAGCAAGAGACAGACTTTGTTTAAATGACCATTAATCTTCAGTAACCATGGTAACATGATGCTGTGTGTGTGTGTGTGTCAGACGGCCGGTCGATCGGAGTGGAGGGAATCCAGGTGTTGGGAACAGGTAACCTGATGATCTCTGATGCCACTCTGCAGCATTCAGGCGTGTACGTTTGTTCAGCAAACAGACCGGGAAGCAGGTCCAGAAGAACCGCACTCGGCCGACTTGTCGTACAAGGTACACTCACACACACACCAGAAACAGAATATTATAGAGAATATGTATCCAAAGCACTTCACACAGCTAGCCGGCGTTCACCCATGGCGGCTGATGGAGAAGCCACCTCTGACGCACTCACACACCCATGGAACAGATATGTAGGTGTGTGGATCGGGGGGGCAGGGATCGAACCACCAGCCCCCCCCCCCCCCCCCCTCAGCCACAGCCGCCCCGTACCACAGAAGACATGTGTTCATAGAACACAGTTGGCATCTGAACCTTGTGCACTTCAGCTCTTTATGACTCCAATCTGGAGGCTGGGTGGAGTCAGCAAACACACACACACACACACACACAGACAAGGCCACAGGCAGGAGTCAAGGTCCAGGTTTCTGTCTGTAGCAAGGAGGAGTGACCCGAGTCTCCTGAGCAGGTGGAGGCTCCGACCTGCCTGTGCAGAGCAGCAGTCTGTCGTGGAGGTGAACAGCCAGCTTCTTATGGGATGTCACCGCGCTCTGCTCTTCAGCCCCCTGCCTCTGACCTCTGACCTCTGACCTCTAAGCTCTGAGCTGTGTGATGGGACACAAAGAGGACAAAGACTGAGTGAAACAGAGACGCAGGACGAGATGCTAGAGTAGGAATGATAATCTTCATCATCGTGGAACAGTCTTATTATTCTTCATTTCAGATGTAGGGTTCTATGGAGAACCATGAGCCCAACATGAGAACCTTTAGGAACCTTTAGGAATGTTCATTGACATTTGAATTGATTAGTTAATTAGTGAATGTTCTTTAGTGAAGGAACGTTAATAAAGATGTATGAATTTTCAGGAACATGGAAAAAGATTTCTAAAGACGCTGGAACCTTCAGAAACATGAACAAACCTTTGAGAACATTCAGGCGGCCGTGGGTCCAGACCATCAGACAGATGAGCTGCAGTTTGTCTGAGAGGAACAATCGGAGTCAGTGAAGAATCACCTCTGACCTCTGACCTCTTCACAGCAGTCCGCAACAGGAAGTGATGCGTACAGGAAGGAGGAGGAGGAGGAGATGGGCTTGAATCTGCGTCTGCTTCGTCGAATCATGTTCTGAAAAAGGCTTCGTGTGTTTGGCCAGATAAATGGGATGGGTGCTTCGTCTCCTGTGAGCGGGGGGGGGGTTCAGAGGTCAGGCAGGCTCATTGTGTGTGTGTGTTTCCCAGACTGAGAGCTTCATTAGAATAAAGATTAGCATGTGAAGAGTCCCACTTCACAATGAGAACTTCATTCACACTGAAGGTCCGTCTGTCACCCAGATATCAGCAGTGCTCAGAAACCAAACCAGCTCTCAGAAGCTTTAGGAGCCTGACACAACAGAGCAGCTCCAGTCAAAGGTTCTGTCTGGTCTCAACTGTGTTTCCATTCATACTCTGCAGTTCAGACGACGCTTCATGTTTCAGTCCTGCACTTTCCTCATGCTTTGCCTCTGGCTTCATTGTCAAACAGCGACAGGAACAAATCCGATTAATTACATTTAATTCAACATTTAAAGTCACAATTAATCCAGAAATAATCCCTGAATGTTACTTTCTGAACAGAAATTCTGGATTGATTTGTGTGAAATGGTCGGATTGATTTCAGCTGCTCACTGATCCTGTTGCGTTCTGTTTGATTGTGTCTGAATAAAGATGAAATAACTGTTAAACGGATGTTTAAAGGCGAAACTTTGCCTCTGTTTGACCTTTTGGTAAAACTCCTTTCTTATTGTGAAATTACCAGGAAATATTCCACAGTAGGAGTATTTGTACAGAGAACTGATTCAAACCCTGATCAGACGAGCTATTTGTTTGTTTGTTTCAGCCAGTCGGGGGGCTGTGTGGTGTGTGTGTGTGTGTGTGTGTGTGTGTGTTTTGCTCTTGAACTTGAGTTACAGAGTGTGAAAGGTCGTCGTCACTCCACAAATCAACTTTATTTCTCTAGTGATGAAACACACTCATCCCCCTCTTCTGTTGATAAATGGCTCCTGTTCACCCCTGACCTCTGACCTCTGACCTCTGCGTGGAGTGGAAGGGGGCGGAGCTGTCTCCTGAGACACAGACGAGACAGAGACAGAGAAAACAACAACAATAATAATAAATAATAAAATAGATAATAGTTATTGTCCCTAAATGTTTTTTTAGTGCAGTGAAATTATTCAGCAAAAATAGTCTCTGGTTTCTTTCATTTCCTTCTGAATTCATGTAGAAATCTGATCAGCTAACAATCCTATTAACCATCATTTCCATCAACAATATGACGGCTCTTATTAATTCCTATTCATAGTTTCTTCTTCTTAATGGATCTGTTCGATCAGCTGTTGAAAACTTTATGTGTCGGAGCTCTGCTGCCCTCTGCTGGCTGCTTCTGTCACCATCACTGCTGCTGTCACTGGAACCGCGGTGCATGCAATCAAGTACTGTGCTTAAGTACAAGTACAGCAAAGTAAAGTATTTCAATTTACAGCAGTAAAATACTGCTCATCAATTCTACTGATCAGTAATACAGTGATGACTGTTACTGTTGATGCTGTTATATCAAATATATGTGAACTATGTTTGTTTACGTGTTTTTGTGATGTCATGATTAAATAACACCAAACTGTCTTTTCTGAGCTGTTTGTCACTTTGGTCACAGATAGGATGAATGATGAAGAGGAATGAAAGACATGATGCTGCCATGTGATGCACTGACCTTCTCCTCCTCCTCCTCTATGTTCAGCTCCTCCAGAGTTTGTCCAGTGGCCGCAGTCTGTCTCCAGACCAGCAGGGGGCAGCGCCGTCTTCAGCTGTACGGCGTCTGGAGTCCCTGAACCTCACCTCATCTGGCTGAAGAACGGCAAACTGTTGAGCCCCACTGGCAACGTCAAACTCACCAACGGAAACACGTAAGCACGTCAGCACATGAGGTTTGACTCAGTCCGTGAGGACGAGGACGCAGAGAGTCTGCACCGACAGCTGGAGCCTGCACTGATGGAGACAGAGTTCAAATCAGAGGACACCAGTCCAGCTTCACCCAGCACTGGTTCTGTCCTCGTCTCTCTGGTAGTTTCCCCTCAGGGTTTTAAGGATGGTTGCTGCTTTACAGCAGCAGTGGGGTTTGATTTAAAGAACAAAAGCCTCCACTACGTCTGTGCTCTCTGAGCAAAAAGCAGAGGAAAGTACCAGATCAAAGACAAGCTCTGTTTTTTTAACTTGGTTTTTATTTCAGTTCAAGCAAGTAATTCAATCATTTTCAGAGTCTCCATGTGTTTTTTGTTTTTTTTCTGTTTCTTATAGCCGTGTCCATGTGGTTTAAAGGCAAACCAACATTTAAATAAACCAAACAAAGCCTCTGGTGTTAGACCTCAGGGTGCTATCCTGATCCACACTGGCGTAATTAACCATCAGACCTCCATCAGAGAAGATCTAAAAATGCAGGATCCACTTCAAGGCTGTTCACACTTCACCTCATGCTGCCGCCTGTTAAAACTTAACTAAAATTTAAACAAATTTAAATTTAAACTGAAATTACCACAAACGAACTGTGAACCCGGAGGCTTCGCGATGCCTGAAGCCCGACTGGTAGTCCATCATGTTCTCCACGTCCTGCACTGACTGAACACCTCTCTCTGTCTCCCCCTGCAGGACCCTCGCCATCACCCGGATCACCCCAGAGGATGAAGCCATCTATCAGTGCATCGCAGAGAACAGCGCCGGCACCAACCAGGCCAGCGCCCGCCTCGCCATCAGCCAGGGGCCAGAGCTGCCCGAGGCCCCTGCCGGCCTCCGGGCCACGGCCCTCAGCTCCACCGGCCTGCAGCTGACCTGGGAACAGCCGGCAGAACACGTCAGCCAGCAGATTATAGGATATGTCCTGCACATCAGACGACTGGGGGGTGAGGAACTGGCACGAGGCCATGAGATGAGATTGGACAGATCAGATGAGATGAGACAAGATGAGATGAGGCAAAATTAGATTCGATTGGATTAGGCAGGCGTGATTAAATGATACAAGAGGCATGGAAGAGATGAGAATAGTTTTGATGAGACGAGACCAGTGAAGACGGGACAAAATAAGATGAGATGGGATGAGACTGACCAGACGAGACAAATGAGTCAAGTTAAGTTTAGACAAGACAAGATGAGAGAAAAAAGAGATGAATGAGATTAAACAAGGCAAAAAGAAATTACGACATGAAAGGAGATTAGACAGCAAGAGACAATGTAGCACTATCTGTCTCCAGCTGAACATTTTATTTATGGTTTGGATACTTGTTTCTGACTGGCTGGAGTCAGTCAGTCAACTAATCAATCCATCAATCAATCAGTCAGTCAGCAAAAATCGTTGGTTCTAGATCTATTTTGTCCAGTGACCAATCAGATACGAGTAACACTCTTACCTCTGACCTCCTCAGAGCCGGACAGCGCAGAGCTGCAGGAGGCCGTCAGTAAGACAACCTTCAGACATGAGTTCAACAACCTGGAAGCTGCCACCACCTACTCCATCTACCTGAAGGCTTATTCTGCTCTGGGAGGAAGCCAGCAGTCCAAGACCATCACTGCCACAACGCTGGGGGGCGGTAAGTTAAACATCGGCACACTGTCCACCTTAAACACCGTCACACAGTCCACCTGAAACACTGTCACACAGTCCACCTTAAACACCGTCCCACTGTCCACCTTAAACACCTTCACACAGTCCACCTTAAACACCGTCACACAGTCCACCTTAAACACCGTCACACAGTCCACCTGAAACACTGTCACACAGTCCACCTTAAACACCGTCACACAGTCCACCTTAAACACCTTCACACTGTCCACCTGAAACACCGTCCCACTGTCCACCTTAAACACCGTCACACAGTCCACCTTAAACACCGTCACACAGTCCACCTTAAACAACTTCACACAGTCCATCTTAAACACCTTCACACTGTCCACCTTAAACACCTTCACACAGTCCACCTTAAACACCGTCACACAGTCCACCTTAAGCACCTTCACACAGTCCACCTTAAGCACCTTCACACTGTCCACCTTAAACACCTTCACACAGTCCACCTTAAACACCGTCACACAGTCCACCTTAAGCACCTTCACACAGTCCACCTTAAGCACCTTCACACTGTCCACCTTAAACACCTTCACGCAGGCCACCTTAAACACCGTCACACAGTCCACCTTAAACACCTTCACACTGTCCACCTTAAACACCTTCACACAGTCCACCTTAAGCACCTTCACACTGTCCACCTTAAACACCTTCACGCAGTCCACCTTAAACACCGTCACACAGTCCACCTTAAACACCTTCACACTGTCCACCTTAAACACCTTCACGCAGTCCACTTTAAACACCTTCACACTGTCCACTTCAACAGTCTGATTTCAGTAACACAAAACATCAGGTGTTCAGCTGATGAAGAGCAGCTTCACTGGAAAAAGACAACTTTGTTTATATTTGTTTAAAAAGTGAAAGATAGAAAGTTTTCTGTAAATGACGTCCGTCCGTGTTTAGATGTGGCTGGTTGACTGTTGAGATGAAGATGCATATCCATTTCTGTCCAGACTTAAAGTCCTTCTTCGGCTACTTCTATAGCTTGAATGAAACTGTATTAACTTCAGTTCCTAAGTAAAACAACAAAGTGGTATAACTTTAAGAAGTCATTTTAATTGGTTATGGCGTCTCACAGATGTTCACCATGTGACCACAGTCCCGCTCTGTCTGTCCTCGTCTCTCCACCAGTTCCCAGTTCTCCCAGTTTCTTTACGAAGGTCTTGAACCAGACGGCCATGCAGGTGTACTGGGAGCTGCCCAGTAAGCCAGGGACGCTGGAGGGCTTCAGACTGGAGTACCGCGGGGTTTCCAACCCAGACGTGCAAGGACAGGAGACCTTCCCAGGACACATCAACACTCACACCATCTCCCACCTGGGTCAGTCCGGTTAAAGGATCAGTACAGCAATTACAAAGGTTCCATTAAGACACAGTTAGCCTAGCTTAGTGCAAAGACTGGAACCAGGGTAAGACAGTTAGCTTAGCTTAGCACAAGGACTGGAACCAAGGGAAGACAGTTAGCCTAGCTTAGTGCAAAGACTGGAACCAGGGGAAGACAGTTAGCTTAGCCTAGCACAAGGACTGGAACCAGGGGAAGACAGTTAGCTTAGCCTAGCACAAGGACTGGAACCAAGGGAAGACAGTTAGCTTAGCTTAGCACAAGGACTGGAACCAGAGAAGGAGCTTATAGCAGTGTGGATATGAAACATCTCCTGAACTATTAAGTATTAAATAAATAAATAAATGGTGAAACTTTGTTTTTGCCTGATATGACTGCTAAGACTTGCAGCTGTTGGAAGGTGGATTGTTTTTCTCTTGTAGTGGAGCTAGACTAACAGTGTCTTCCTGTCTGTAACTGGCTGTTTTTTCCTTCCTGCAGAGCCAGCAGCAGTTTATGAGATCCAGCTGGTGGCATTTAATGGGAACGGAGATGGTCCATCCAACCGCCGCCTGGTGTCACTGGCAGAGGGAGGAAACACTGCAGCAGGTAGGAGCCTCAACACGACCTCTGACCTCTCTCTGCCACAGTGAGCCCTCCTTTGAAACCAGTGGAACCAGTTTAAAAAGATGTTTCTTTGTCTCCATCAGCTGGTCCGAGCTGCAACTGCGACCAGTCCGATAGCTCGATGTCGACTCTTCTGGTCGGCGTTCACAGTGGCCTTGCCTGCATCCTCTGCTGCCTGCTCTTCATCCTGCTGGGATACAGACGCAGGTAAGAGAAGATACACCTTTAATCGTCCCACAGTGGGGAAATTTACAGGTGAGACCTTTATCGTCAGCATCATCAACCTCACCCTGTTCTGTGTTCAGTCTCTTCTGCAGGAAGGAAGCCAGCTGGGAGACTCCGCTCACCCTGAATGGTGTCAGAGGTCCTAAAGGTCACACACCTGAGAACATTGAGCTGAGCCAGGTAACACACTCACAGCTGTACTTCCATACTTGTGAGAACCCTCCCTGACATTATGCATTCCTTCGCCCCTGATCTTAAACTTCACCGCTGCAACTAACCCGAACCTCAACTCGACTCGAGTCTAAAATCTAAAAGCAGGTCTGAACCCTCAAACAGGTCTGAAGGTCTGTCCCAAAGTGAGGACCAGACTAAATGTCCTCACTCCCAGGTCTGAAACTCCGCCTGGTCCTCACAAAGCTGGACATGTGAGAACACACTCTGAACTGTTCATGAGGCTTAAAGTGACACGTGATAACACCTCCCTCCAATATGACTCAGTCCAGGTATCCATGACGACTGCACTTTTGCCACGACAGCAACATCTACATTACGATTTCATTAGTTTCCTGGCATGCAACCAGTAAGCAGCTAATCCGTCAGCAGATTCTAATGAAGACGTCGTCATTTGACCATTTTGCTTCAGTAACAGTTCAGTAATGATTAGTTTCAGTCCAGTATTCACCCGTGAAATTTTACTCTCATTAGTGCATTTTTAATTTTTCCGTCCTTTAATGGTTCTGAGCCTGCAGCTGCTGCCATCTTGGATGTGTCGCAGGTGTTGTTTACCTGTTCAGATCTGTCACACACAGTGTCCATGTGGCTGTTTGAACTGCTGCGTCACACACCTTCTATCGTTTGTCCAGCCCTCTTCAGATGAAACCACACCCACTCCCATGTGACACAATCCTCAATTAGTGCATTGACACCATTAAAAGGCGTGAAGTATAAAAGCTTTAGCTCACAGTTTATCAGAGGGTTGAGTTCTGAGGGAAGCCTTTGTTCTGTAGGACTGAGTTAACAGTTCCTAATCCCAAGTCAGGAAAGAGGCTCAGTGGTGGTTCTGAAGCAGCAGATTGAGAGCTGTGTTTTCCCTGGTAAACACACCAACTTCTCAGCCTGTTGCTGCTCATCTGGGGGTCACTCCTCCTTCCAACCTGCTCTGCTGCCTGGGAAGTAGTATATGGAGGGGCTGCCAGAGGCTTGCCCCTGCAGGTCGGTCTGTTTACTGGGGAAACTACAACCACAGTTAGTTGGAGAAATGATGAGACGCCACCTGTTCGCTGTTTACAGCCAAGACAATAGCACATAATATAAAGGTAAGACCAGACAAAAGACATGCTGCATTACAGGAAACATGTCTGTGCAACAGGGCTCTGATTTTGGCACGTGACACAATCACATCAGGGTTGTATTATCTTCTAATAGAGTTCCTGTCTGCTCTGCCCACAGAGGTGTGACTCCACCCCGGCTCCAGTTATGGTCATGGTTGAACCAACTCCACCTTTCCAGCCCGGCACAGGCACCGGATAAAACAGCACCCATACCTCCCCCTTACCTTCCACCTCCTCCTCCAGCCTGAGGTCGCTTCCTCTCTTCCTGACAGCCTTACAGCCGCTTCAGCCTTTATGAATGACTGAGATGAGAGTTGAGTTATCTTTGGAACTATATAGATGAGAGATGATGAGTTTGTCTGAGGAACATCCAGAGAGCATCTGAAACCACACCACCATGATAAACTTCACAGATGTCCATGAGCTCTGACTACAATTCATTATAATTTTGTCTTCAGACTAAAACCAAAGCTGAATTCTTCTGATTTGCTCATTTAACATTTAAACATTTGTCAGACACTCAAAGTCACTGATCACATGACTCTGGCTGGTTCCCGTGTGGCATCAGATGCTGACGTTACTGCGTCCTGGATGCTTCCTGTTGAAACCAAAACCTTTTTTCTTCAGTTTGGGGTCATTATAATTTTGCCACCGTGCCAAGTTTCTTGAGATGATGAGGCCTTCCACCAGTCTGACCAGAGACCGGGCCCTCAGAGGATCACGGTGGGTTTAGTTTAACTACCTGAGCAGGTATCCTTCATTGGTCCTCTGAGGCCCAGAGCCAAAGGGAATTATTATTTTTCTGGTCAGCAGGTGACTGTAGAGGACGTTACCTCTCTTCTGTGCTGCTTTCGCCTTTTAATGTTTGTCCAACCAAGTTCGCCTCAAGTCAGGATGTAGAGGAAGCCGACAGCTGGTTGTTCTCCTCCCTCCCTCCCTCCCTCCCTCCCTCCTCTGACTCCTCCACCAAACTCTACCTCCAAAGAGAGCTACCTTGGGCTCAACGCCAAACGCTTGAGCTACAGGCAACCGTTAGCCTTCTGCTGCTGGTCAAGCTAACCTACCTCAAAACCAAAAGGCTCCCCTGGGCCCACTTTGCCATTTTCTACCCTTTTGTACCAATGCCAATGTCATGTGCCTGACTGTCAACCAGAAACCCTCTGAACTCTGCGTGTTCTGAACCCTCCTCCAGCGATGGATAAGTCCATTGCAGTCATCCTCAAGGAGAAGCTGATGAATGGAACCACGAGAGATCTCGGCTACCTTGGAGGTTGCACTCTCATTTGACTCTGACTGATACAACAACTTCCTCCAGTGCTGCTTCCAGGGCCAAAACTGTTTCAGGTCATAGAAAATTCCTGCATAGGATCTTTTCTTCTGAGCTCCATAAACATGTTGGACCATCCCTTTTGATGTGCAAAACCCTGCTCCACATTTGAGCATTCAGGGTCTAAAGGTTTCTACAGTCCCAAAGTTCTCAGCTCACGTGGAAGAGAAATCTGCCCTTTAGTCAAACCCTCATAGAGATCAGCCTCCAAAGCCCAACGACTGACCTTATTTCTTACCTTCAGCAGTCGCGACACCTGATCCAGATTTCAGGTTAATGGTTAATTATCTTATCTTTAACAGTCCAGGAATCTGTCTCAAATCTAACTGTGCCCCCTGTCTGATAGGGATGCATTAACCTGCCCTGTTCGCTCCCAGAGCTCCGTGATGAACCGAGACTATGACCTGAACAGACATCTAGAAACCTGCACCAGATTGACTTTAGACTTGCTTACTGAGCTCAGTAACTGACCACAGTCCTGACCTCTAAAAGTCCTCCACCAGTCTTTGTCTCAGTCAATGACCTGTTGAACAGTTCAGGTCCTGAAGCTCACTGGAGACGTTGGAGAATGAACCTTCAGTTGCAGAGGTCTGTTTGTTTGAGTCCGGCCTGTAAACAAAGCAACTATCTGTTCTGGTGGTTGTGGAGACACTCTCCTGTGCAGACCTCTCACCTCCACCCGAGAGGAACTGTGGAGGATTCAGCATCAGACGACTAACAGTCAGCACCTGAGAGACAAACAGGTGAAGCAGGAAAAGTTTGACGAGTCAGCCCTTTTCTGTCCCCAGTTTTCATTAAAATGTTTAATGTTGTGCGGAGGCGGCCACTTCCTGTCACCTGCCTCCGGGTTTGTGTATAAATTTACCTCTAATGTCTTATAATGTCTGAAAGTAATTTCTGAACTTTCCTATAGATGAACGGCAGCTTCCTGCAGAGTTTCAGCCAAACTTTAAAAATATTCTTTACAAACAAGCTGAATGACGCCCAAAGATAAAAATGTTTCACCATTTTCTGTCAAAACTGTTTGATTTCACCTGTTTTCAGAGTTGAAGAACAAACAAAACCAAAAGATCAACACTTCTGAAAAAGCAAATATATATTTTCATATATTTTAACATGAAGAGCTCCGTGTGTCAGGATGAGTTTAAAGAGCCAAATAAGTGAATGATAGAAACTCTTTGACCAAAAGCTCAAGAATAATTCTGGAAGATTCCCTCAGTTCTTTGTATGTGGAGCCACAGAGTTTGTGTTCAGTTTGTGGTTGAATGTCTTTACAGCTTCTGTCTTTGCTACTGATAGCGATACTGACACCAAAAGACCCCGAGACCCAGAGGACAATTACATGACCCTTTAAAATAGTACATGAACTGTAACCGCAGCTTCTGTTGTTCTGTTTGAGTTCGGTTGACCTGGATGGGGCTCAGTTGTCCTGCTGGGCATCTGAAGACAACAAACCCGAACTGGAAATGTGACGTTCTTGGACGGCATCAGTAGAAACACTGAGGTCCAAGGGCTTTGCTGTGTTTGCTTTGAGCTTGTGAGCAGATTGACAAGTCTCGCTGAGTCTCATCAAGGACCGAGTCGAATTGAATCTTTTCAATAAAGACTCAAATAGTCACATCGATGAGACTTGTCAGATCGAGTCGCATGGTCACACGAGTGCCATCAAGTCACACTGATGACACGTCCACATCGAGTCACATTCAGTCATGTCCCCTCCTGTAGTCGCCCCCCAACCTACCTGCACCCCCGGGGTCAAAGGTCAGAGGTCGCTGTCAGGTTGGAGATCCTCTGCAGGTGTTTCTAAAAATATAAAACTAGAGCGAACTGAAATGTTTATAAATATAATGTTGGCTGTTCTTTTTCTAGAACTTTCATTTCTTATTTTTCTGTTGCTGCCGTTTGGTGGCGAAAAGGAAATTCTGCCAAAATGAAAACCTGTGAAGAAGACCATTAATTTTTTTTATTATTATTATTGCCAATAATAATATTATTATTACCATTTTATCCCCTATTGTTTGACTTTTTCTGATGATTTTTGTTGGTAGTTGAATGATGTGAAAATGTCTGTAGAATTTGAGAAATGTCGTGTTTTCAGCTGAAGGTAGAGACGCTGGTTGAGCTCCACTCAGGTTTCATTCTTCACAGTGGACAGAAGCCATATTTAATACTAAGCCATACATGTGATTTCTAAGCCATATTCTGCACAGATGTTTAAAGACCTGGTTATTTTATGGTTAGTTTAACTCAGACTGCCTCCGCCTGTCAACACACCGTAGAAAGGAAAGCTAAGACGTAGAGATCGTAGTGACTAAAGGCTAGAACCAATGAGAAAAGTGATGCTTTAATGTTTCTGATTTCTTTTCTCTCAAAACATTTTATTTTCATTGATGTGTCATAAAAGGAGACAAAACATCCCAAAGCTTTAAGGAGAACATGTGGAGGATGACACAGAAACATGAAGAGTCTCATCCAAAACCAGAGTGACACCTGATTCCATTCACACTGAATAGTTCGATTTTGACAGATTCTGTTTAAGGTTCGGTTCCCACCATCGTTTGAGAGTCAAGTTTCATACTTTCAAGCTTGATGTTTTTCACTGTTTTCACTATTTTGACCTATTTCTGTCTGTTATCCTTTCTGATGTTTAGACATATGAAAACCAAATAAAACTGAACTAAATTAGAAAACAGTCTTGTTGTTGTCTTGTTGATTGAGGGAGAAGGTTCCAGACGATGGCTGAAGTTTTGGTCAAGTTCGTGTTTACATTTCACTCGTCTGTCACAACTACAACCTTCACAAACTGATTATTTTCAATAAAAGGGTTGAATGTGACATCATTTAACTCCTGCCTTCTGATTGGTCGGTGTTAGTCTCCTGCTGGCTGGTTGTCGGTGGCAGGGTCCAGCTCGTGTCCTGCACCCTGAGGGCCCCGCCTGGCCGACAGACGGTCTGGGGATGGCAGGGAAGCATCGCTTCTCGTCCTGCGGTAGCAGGCGGCGAGGTCGGCCCTGAAGGACGGCGTGTAGAAGCCGTAGATGACCGGGTCGCAGCAGGTATTCAGGTTCCCGAACACGAAGAGAGCGTGGTGGACATACTCCGGTGTTATGTGCAGCATGTCAGGCTGAAACCAGTACCAGATCCCCAGCAGGTAGTACGGAGTCCAGCACACCACGAAGGACAGCACGATGACCACCGTCATCTTCAGGGTCTTCATCCGCGCCTTCGGGATGATGTCAGTGCCGCTGCGACGCAGGTACGACTCCCCTGCTGAGACAGGGAGGGGCTCCGATAGTGATGTCACACTTTCACTTTCGTACAGGTGTGTGTCATCTTTGGATTAGAGGAACTTTGTGCACTATGCTACTGTATGTTCTCTGGCTCTGTCTCAGGTTCAGTCTGGAAGGATTGAAATGATTTGGTGCTCGACAAATCAGACTGAGTTGAAGTGAACTTTGCCTCTCAGGCGCTGCGGGCAGATGTTCAGCAGGATGTACAGATGTGGAACAGGTGTGTCTTACCTTTGTCTCTCACGTGCTGCAGGTGGATGTGCAGCAGGATGCGGCTGTAGCAGCAGCTCATCACCAGCAGGGGGACGACATACAGCGTGGTGAAGTGGAACATGTTGTAGACCGTCTCCTGCCAGCGGCGGCTGAAGCTGCCGTGAGTGGCACACTGAGTGAAGTCCGCGGCCTCCACCCTGATGGCTCGGAAGATAAAGAGCTGCAGGGAGACAGACGGAGGGTTCACTGGCCCTCGAGCACAGGTAGAGTCCAGGTGAGAGCTGAGGAGCTGCTACTTATCAGCATTTTCTCATTACGTTGCTGACACCTTTCATCCAGCTTGTGATTTCCTTCAGAACGGGCTGACTCTGGCAGATTAGTTATAAATGTAAAGGAGAAGCTGAACTCAGCTTCTGTTGGTGACACCTGTTCACCTGGAGTCCTGCTCAAAAAGCAGAATCTGCTGAACAGGAAAACAGTCTCATGTAATCTAATTTTATTTAACCTTTATTTAACCAGGTTAAAAAAACCCATTGAGATCATGATCTCTTTCACAAGGGTGACCTGGCCAAGAGGTCAGCAACACACGTCAAGGTAAATACATATTGCAAGCAAAAGTATGCAACATGTAATATATAAACATAATTAGTGTGAATGTGACCGTGTCTCTGCTGCTCAGTAAATGTGAACGGTTTGCTCCAACCGGCGGCCTCTTAGCATTGTTAGCATTCCTCACAGAAACCAGAGGGAGTCGTTAGCCCGAGCTAACGGCAGGAGGGTTCACACATTTAATCGTTCCGGCAGAAACCAGAACATTCCTGCGGGGATTTCATGTGCGGGCCGGAGTCTGCAGCTCAGGGTGAACCCAGACTTTGACCTGCATCAGAATCAGCAGCTGGTTCCAAGACTGAAGCAGGATAATATGATGACGAACTGATGATCAAATGATCTTCAGCTGAAAACATATAAACTCTATAATCCGATTTCCCCAGTCGGACCTTCAGTTTTCCTTCAGTGAAGCAGATCAACACCTCATGAATATTAACAGTATGTTAGGTGATGTAAAGCTGCGAGCGCTCTGATTCCTGCCCTGAACATGAATCATGAACAGGAGAGAGAGACAACCAATCAGGATGAAGAGCTCAGACTCTGGACACTGGAGCTGTTCTGTCTAATAGATATGACAAAGTCTGACCTCTGTGGCCCTGAAGTGTGATCTCTGATTGGTCAGAGACCGGCCATGTGGTTTTTGTTTTCTGACAGATGTAAATATATGAAATGTGTTTCTGAGTCAGAGACACGTCCAGTTGGTCTGACACCTGAAACAAACACCTCCCTCATGTTAATCAATGAAAACAAACAGTGGAGCTTCATCAAGTCGTCG
This sequence comes from Centropyge bicolor, assembly GCA_037975185.1. Classification (NCBI taxonomy): domain Eukaryota; kingdom Metazoa; phylum Chordata; class Actinopteri; family Pomacanthidae; genus Centropyge; species Centropyge bicolor. Next base: position 44,490 of record JBBMOC010000189.1, on the reverse strand, counting down.
TCTGCCAACTAACTGCTAATGATAACTGATAATCAGATGAGATACTATATTTACATATTTGTACTTATACTGTATGTAAGTGTGAGGCAGGCTGCTGCTGTCTCGCCGCAGGTCTCAGATCTGACACCGAAGGTCTGGACCTCAGAAGGCCTCTAATTCATCCTGACGAGTCAGCTCAGTTTCATGTGTTTGATGAACAGGTGTGAATCAGCTCTTGTTGTCAACATAACCTGAGCTCCAAAATCCACCTGGTGAAATTTACCTGCGGCCCAACTTAAAGCAGGAGGGGGCAGGAAACCGTGTGGCAGGGCTGTCAGCTTGATCTGCAGGAGCTAGCATGGCGGCTAATATGCTAACAACAGCAGTCCACAGCGAAAGATTTGATGGTAACTGTGCATCAGTCACGGCAGCCAATCAGAATCCTGCTTCTGCTGCTGTTTGTATGATCTCACTGTAGAAAGTCAAAATCTTCAACAGAACATCAACTCTAAACTCCTCAACAGTTTTATTCACTGTCAAACACACAACCATCCTCAATCATAGTGCCACCCCTCCTGTGTCACCTGTGCTGAAGCATCACCTGTGCTGATGTGTCACCTGTGCTGAAGC
>JBBMOC010000189.1:0-20000 GCA_037975185.1 Centropyge bicolor | reverse complement strand
GCAGGGCTGCAAAGAGAAGCTCACTGATTGGCTGCGGGAGAACCTTCTGACAGTCATGGCCATGGATGCCGCTCTCATCTTAATCCAGGTAATAAAACCAGAATCCATCTTCACACAGAATCGATGCAGCAGTATTTTTCCCGTCTTCCTGTCCTGGCCGGCGCTGAGCTCAGTTGCCTCTAGGGGGCGCAGGACAGGGTTTTTCACCATTTCATTTCTTCACTTCCTCTTCCACTGCTTCTCTCTGCAGGTGGTTCAGTTTGTCTTCTCGGTGTATCTGTACCGCTCCTTTGGCAGAAAAGCATCTTTGAAAAGATCCAGTTCTCTGGACTCGGACCACGACCACCTGGACCAACTGGACCACCTGCAGCACCTGGACCACACACCTGAAGACGACCTGGACCACGGCCAGCTGAACTATGGCTACATAGATGACGGTTACATAGACCCCGCCCACCTAGATGGCGGTTACATAGACCCCGCCCACCTAGANCGGTTACATAGACCCCGCCCACCTAGATGGCGGTTACATAGACCCCGCCCACCTAGACGGTGGTTACATAGACCCCGCCCACCCAGCACATTACCAGGACTACCCAAATCATGTAGCCCCCACCCACCTGGCTTATCACCATGACAGCAGACTCCCAGGCAACCTGAGCAGAGTGGGTCCAGGTCTGTAACGAGGCTGCAGAGACAAGTGGACTCAAATTTCTGCTCTTATTTGATGCTAAATTGAACAATGTAACAGAACCTGTAGAAGAAAACTGGATTCACCTTTCCTCCGGTCTGGCGGACGGCGGCAGCGTCAGGGCTGAAACTCTGGGCAGTCGTTACCAGGGTCACTGACTCGTCCTGTCACATCTTCACGCTGAATGAACTGTGAAACCTGAGAGCAGACGAGCTTCGATGAGTCGGAGCCGGTTTCAAAACTAATTTGTGCTGTTGTTGATTTTTTGACCGTCGTCAGTCCGGCTGTCGTTAAAAGGAACAAACTGACCACAAATCAGTGACCCAGCATTAGAAACTCAGTGAAGCCGTGTTGGGACTCCTGTGAGTTCTAGTTCATTATGAATGAAATTATTCCGATTGTAAGTGTCATTCTCCTTCTTTTCCTCAGACAGATTCAGTACTAGTACTGCTTTGTTGTACTTCACTTATATAGAAGTTTTGATCCCGCAGTTTTTTGTCAAGTAGTTTCTGAAGAAGAACCGACGTCTGGGCTGACTCGCCGTGATGTCACATCCTGTTGCTGTGTGAAACGACAGCATCATGTTGACTAATCATCGTCACATTCAATCATAGCACACACGTCTTCATTGGATTCAACACGTTGTTTTTAAACATGATGTTGCTGTGACTCCATGGAATCAATAACGTTATATTATCTATGTTTCACATGTTGTATCAGTTTTAGTAGGAAAGTATAAAATATTTAGAATCAGCAGAAGTGTGATGTTGATGTACTGAGTTATTCAATTCAATCTACTTTAATCTGACTTTATCCTTTTAAATTCATGTTTACATTGATTCAAGTAGGACCAAGAATCCCGCCCTGAGGAACGCCACCTGCTCAGGACTGATATTTAGATTCAGCCTCATCTAGGAAGAAAATTCAGACATACAAATGACGTTTTTAGAAAAGGTTTATTTTGACGGGCTCCCACCTGTTTCCAGCATTAAAGATGAAACATGAAGCTTCTGTTGTTTGTGTCTGAAACTGTGACGGTGAACCTTTGGTCCATCTCTTCATGGAGAATCAATCAAGTGACCTCGAACATACAGAACGACTACAAACGCCTCAGCTGAGCACTCAGCTCGCTGCCGTCAAACTGTGGCCTTCATGAAGGGACTCAGACTTTTTCTCTCAACTTTTTAAATTCAAAATGATTCAACAGGTTCAAATAGATGAAATACACATAAAAAAATAGTGAGTAAAAAGTCGGTCAGAGCTCGATCTTTCCTGAAGCCTCGGTTTCCTTGTTTGTATCAATACAACAGCACGTTACATCAGACCACAGACACCATGAACATCTCAAACATTACAAAATAAAATAGATAAAATATAAATAAATACAAAAGGAGCCGCAGAGAAACTTTGGTAAACATGAGAAATATCATACAAAAACATAGAACTGAGACTTTTTACGGCTCCATTTGTTTTTTTCATTCGTGGATGTGAGACTTTGCCTTTGTGAGAACTTTCTTTATAGAGAAAATATATTTCAGTCTACAGAGAAACAAAACTAATCTGAAGAAGCTTCAAACTCCTGAAGCTTCTTTATTAGTCAGATATATGAGTGTGTGTGTGTGTGTTATCTGCGCAGCTCTGCCACCTGCTGGCTCCAGCACTGAACACACGTGATGGCTTCCCAGGGTTTCACTTCAGAATTCAAGACAGGCGGATGTGATGAAGAGGAGGAGGAGGAGGAGGAGGGACACCGTGCAGAGTCCTGGTCCGAGCCCGTCTGAAGCTGGACGTCTGAACTCTAGTCAATCAATCAATCAATCAATCAATCAATCAATCAATCAGTCACTCAATCAATCAATCAATCAATCAGTCAATCAATCAATCAATCAATCATCATCATCATCATCTCTCAACCTGTCCTACACTTGACGGACCAGTCTCTGTCCCCTGTGGCAGCTGTGATCCCGGAACCTTCTACATCAACCAATCAGAGTGCGGAGACTCACCAGGTGTTGCAGCAGGTCTTTGTTCAGTGTGACGCACTGACACAGAACGCTGTCGTCAGGAAAGAAGGCCTGAAGCGGCAGCGCACACTCCTGGTACCTGGACAGCTGGCGGGCCACGGCGGAGCCCTGCACAACCACATTCAGGAGAGACGGGTTGGAAGCAGGAAGTGAAGGCAGCGCTCTGCTGTGTGACGAGAGCGGCTCAGAGGAGACGTACCTGCTGCAGGTGAGCGGCCGCCTCGCTGCACTCCAGGACATGCACGGTCCTCAGGTCGTCCTGCATCGAAAACAAAGGGATGAAAACGCTGGAGCGAGCCTGTTTTCTGGGAGGAGTCTGGAGAGAAAGCTGAAGGCTCGTCTCACCGTGTCGTTGATGACGCGGCTCAGCCGCTGCAGCGCCGCCTGCAGGTCCTCGATGATGCTCTGCATTTCTGTCGGGGCGGCCGAGTCCGCCAGCAGCGCTCTACCCGCGGCAAGCTCCGCCCACAACGCCACAAACAGGTAGAAGGGGTACCCACAATGCACTGCAGCAGGAAGGGAGAGCGCTTTATTTCAATCAGCATCATCACAAACAGAAACAGTTGGTGTTCAGTCGATCTGCAGATTATTGGAAGGAATCAGGTGGATTCTGTTTTCTGTTTAAACGCTGAAGTGCTTCGTCTCCAATCTTTAACTCGTCTATCTGTGAATCTCCGATTTCCACTCCATCTGATCTTCATAAGTATAAACGAGGAAACACCAGGATTCCTCTCCCTGAAGGAAACTGAATGACAGGATCCAGTCAAAGAGGCAGGAGAGAGAGAGAGAGAGAGAGAGAGGAGGCGGACACTCACTGGTCTCTGGACTGGGCTCGGACTCTGGTCCTGATGAGACTCTCCTCTGAGCTGCGGAGCTTCTGCGGGGCAGCCTTCACGCTGCAGATATTTATCCTCCATCCATCATGAATCAAAGTCTGTTCTGAGGAAACCGCCTGTCCTTCTCAGAATCCCTTTTTCTGCTCATTCAGCTTCCAGGAGCTGATTCACTGCTTCAGTCTGAAGGTGCTTCCTTCCAACCTCCTCCCCGGAGCTCCTGAGGGAGCTGGCACCTTCAGCCTCGTCCTCGGCTTCTGCTCCACCCTCCAAGTGAAGGAAGGCCCAGCAAACAGGAAGCACCCCGTCAGACTGGAGGGAACAAATCCGCCACGTCCGAACCACAAACACAAGAACAACAGCTTTTATTCATTCATCAGTTTGACACGAAGAGAAACATGACGAGCGCGGACGAAAGTGGACGAAGCTTCCAGCAGCTTCTCTGCTTTGGTTTTCTACCTGAATGTTTGTGCAGAGACGGAACGTGAAGATCAGCTGATCAGGAGATGAACAGGAGGGAGAGCACGTTTCTCCCTTTCATCATCATCATCATCATCATCATCATCATCCGGTTTAACTCCATGTTTCATCACTCTCATTCAGTGACTCATGAGATTTAAAGGAAGCACGTCGCTCCACAGAGCGATGAGTCAGCATTAACCCTTTCATCTGTTTGACGGTGGAACCTTCAAACTGAGGCTGAGGTGAACTGACCCAACAGAGGACTGAAGGAGTCTGCTCCTTTCTGCTCTGCTTCTGTGAAAACTAATAAAAACTAATGAAAACTGAAAAAAAATCTCAGCTGTTTGGGTTTTTTTCTTATGATGAAACGTTTGTGGCTTCAGATGCTTCATCGCACGGAGGAAACGCTGCATCGTCACTTTTTTATGATCTTCATGCTTCGCTGGAAGTTGGACTGTTTGGGTTGCACAACACACACACACACACACACACACACACACACACACCGGCTTTACTTGTGTCACTTTTGGGGAATTCACAGACCAACATTCACTTCCTGGAGACTGACCTGGAGGAGCTACAGTTCTACAGCTTCATTTATCCCACGGTTTCATCCGAAGCAACAACCATGTGAGAGTAAATACAACCCAAGGATTGTCGTGTAATTTTTCTGAAAAGCGACCAATTTTATGATTAAAGCTACATTTACTCAAATCAATATGTTNGCCCTCAGGGGCCTGAAGGCTGCAGATTCGCTATGTGTCATTTGCGTGTTGGGTGATTTCCATCAGCAGATCTTAAAGAGAGCAAAATGTTGTTTGAACACCTTTAATGTCTCAGTCAAAGTCAAACTTAGATAAACGCATCAGAAGCTGTTGTAAATACTCTTTGCTCTCAGTGGCTGGACAGGGGCCCCCTGAGGGTTAATGTGGCCCCGAACATATGCAGAGTGTGAACCTGCATCAGTCAGCGGGCTCCAGTTCAGACACGTGTTCTTACCAGTGGCTTAAATTAGATTTAAATTCACATAGTTTCCTGAAGAATAATGACGCTTTATAGCTGAGGTGGTTAGAGAATGGCTCAAACTTTCAGGTTTCAGTTTTTGTCCAGATGAAATGAATCAGATAAAACATGATACTCAGTTCAGAGCTGCTGGGAGGTGGATTTTCTGTCCTTTGAAGAAAGTCAGGCTAACGGTTTCCTCTGTTTCCAGTCTTAATGCTAAGCTAAGCTAACGGTTTCCTCTGTTTCCAGTCTTAATGCTAAGCTAAGCTAAGGGTTTCCTCTGTTTCCAGTCTTAATGCTAAGCTAACAGTTTCCCTCTGTTTCCAGTCTTAATGCTAAGCTAAGCTAACCAACTGCTGCTTCATATTGACTGTGAAGACACAAGAGCTGAACTTTAATGTCTGACTGTGTTTCTGCCGTCAGCTGACCTTTACTCCTCTTTAACAGGTGGGAGGGGCTCAAAGTGTATGTGTGTGTTTGTGTGTATTTGGGGGGTATGAAGTCTAAATTTAGAGCCCAGTTGCCCCCCACAGAGACAGACTCCACATACTGACGTGCAGCTCAGAGTATTTACACACACTCACATTACGGTGAATAGAAAATAAACAGTTTGATGTGTTCACAGTTTGACGGCTTCATACAGTCCAAATGTCTGTTGAACGGAGCTGAACATGTTAGCGTTACCTGCTAACTGCTAACAGGACCAACAGTCAGCCTCTGACTCACATGTTGTTTCTGGATCAGTTGTTAACCAGAAAACAGGCCTGCAGCCGTTAGCATCGCAGCTAATTGTCGACTTCCTGCGGACTGTCGGCACAGAAACGACACTTTTATTCACACATCACGAGTGTTGGAATGTTCAGTCCTCACTGTTCAGAACAGACGAGCGACGACAGCAAACATTAAAGGAGCATTTCACTGATTTCAGATCAGTCTGCTCGTCGTCGTTCATGTGTGAGAAAAGAAGAAAATGTTAACACAGTGATTCAAAATAATTTTTTTAGATGTCAGGTGGAAAATCGATGTCTTTATTAAAGAAATAAGTTCAAGCAGCCAAGTTATTAAAATGACTTTTGATTCAAAAACTGCTGAATCCTGTTGAGCGAGTTTTTATTTTAAACTTCCAGAGACAAACTGTGGTTCGACCAACCGACACGACTGTTCTCCAGCTCTGTCTGTTCCTCCGAGGTGAGCTCAGATGGACAGACGCGTCGGTTTCTTACCTTCAGCTGATCCTGCTCAGTCTGTCCATGTCCTCACGTCGAAATCAGCCAAAAGGGGGGAACTATATCCAGGTCTCCGCTCAGGTCTGTCCAGCACCCTGAGGTCTCCGCTGCCCCACTCTGGATCCTGGTCTTTGCCTCGTGGTGCGTTCACAGCACCAGTCGTTTCTAAATAAATCACCAACACACAGCACCTGCTGCACAACAACTGTCCACACACACACACACACACACACACTTCAGTGCTACATTGAGGTACTTGTACTTTAGTATTTCCATTTTCTGCCTCTTTGTACATTTCTGAGGTTAATCTGACAGTTTTATATATAAAATAAGATGCTGTTGTGTCCGACTGTATTTCAAGCCATTCACATGTAAACTTAGATTGTAGTATTAGTATTTGTTTTCTGTGAATTTTCACTCTGCTCAGTCATTGCACTGAATACTAGTACTACTACTACCAATACTACTTGACTTTACTTTGCCTTTTTCATTGAGTCTGTTCTTGTTGTGAGAAGAAGTTTTGTCTCATTTACTGAACATTGGAGGAAAAACAATACATCCTTCCTTTGAAAGAAAGTTCAACATTAAAACATTCTAATGTGATCTTGCTGTGTGATGTTTTACTGAGTGTGTTTAGCACACGTTAAACATTTAAATTCAACATACACTTTGAATCTGTATCATTTTTCTTTTGTTTTTGTCTCATTGGCTCCACCTGCTGGACTGAACCAGAGCCAACTGAACTCTTTGCTTCGTCAGAAGAAAAAAAAGCTGAAATCTTTTCTTCACTTATTATTTATGGTAATTGACTGACAAAAATACAAACAGCCTCACTGTGATTGGCTGCTCGCTCATGAATCCTGTTGTTTGATTGGTTGTTTTTACACCCATTGACCTACCATTCAAAGTAATATATGTGTGTGTGTGTGTATATATATATATATATAGATATACAATGTTTACAAAGTAAAAACAAAGAACCACTTGTAACTGATTAAGCTGATCAGTGATTGATATGAAATCAGCAGCTTTTCAATAGAAAAATGACTCATGTGGATCAGACAGCCAGCAGGGGGCAGCACCGGCACACTGACAACAGAGAGCTCCATTAAAGGGCCGAGCTGCTCGTCAAAGCGACCCAAGGCTCATTCTGTTCTGCAGGTCTCGACCTCAGAGCTCATCAGCTGATCTGATCAGGTTCACCAGGTTCACCTGACCGGACGTCTGGACGGTCGTGAATAAAGTTGCGTGAGGTTGAAGGTTGGAGTTCAGCAGGTGAAGGTTTGGCCCTTTAAGCTGAAGCGGGGCCCCATCACGCCTCACTGAGCAGCTCAGAGCCTTTGTCAGTGTTCAGAGGAGGGGGGTCCAGACCCAAAGCAGGAGCGAGCCTCTGAGACCAGAGACCAGACGAGGACAGAGCGCGAGGCTGCAGCCGAGCGGTGAGTTCCTGCCTGTTGGCTCTTTATTCAACCTCAGTGTCGGGTTTTAATTTGTTGGAGCGAAGTTGAGACAGAAAAACACTTTAGAGGATTAAGAGTGAAAACGAGAACCTGAACACAACACGATGAAGAGAAACTGAACAGTTTCAGCAAGCTTCGACTTATTTCAACCTTTTCTCTCTTTCGTTTCAGGTAGATTTTTCCCAGAATTTCTGCTTTTCATTCTCATACTTTTAACTTTTGCCTCCTTTTTTTGACTTTTTATCTCTTAATTTTATGGATTTGTTTATTTTATTCATCCACCGATTCTCAGCTGAGTTTCTAAAAAATTCACTAAATGATGAGGGTGATTTAAAATCAGCCACTTCTTTGTACTGAACATGGATATACTGAACGTAGATGATGACAGCATGACAGAACGATTCCTTTCTGTAACATGCAGAGAGACGTTTTCATAAAGTTAAGAACAATGATGGTCTGGTCAGTAAAGATGGTTGACGTGGGGAAGGGGGGCACGATACTGTGTCAGGTGAACAGGTGTTGTGACAGCAACAAGTTAGTTATTATAGTTTATCTCCAGCTGTTTGTAACTTCTTTGTCTGTAGATCCATGATACACTGCTATCAGGAGCTAACAGGAGCTGCTAACAGGAGCTGCTAACAGGAGCTGCTAACAGGAGCTGCTAACAGGAGCTAACAGGAGCTGCTAACAGGAGCTGCTAACAGGAGCTGCTAACAGGAGCTAACAAGGGACTGCTAACACAAGTCGCTAACAGGTAATGCAACAGACGGTGAAGGGAGACAAATATAGGCTAAAAACTGTGCTGAGTTCAGTCGGGGTGCTGTGATGTCCTTCCTGTGGTGGGTTTCACTCAACACTCGCGGCAACACCAACAGAAATGATCCAGCAACAGAGTGAGAGGGTTTAGTTTGGAACATGTTGGACCCTCGTGGTGCCGGTGGGGGGGCTCCTCCCTGGGTCGGGCAGGCCGGGATGCGGTGCACTGTTGTCTCGTCCCCCCTCCAATATTGCACTCGTCCCGGCCTCCCCGGCCCCGGGGTCACGGCCCTCCACCTCCGACAACAGGAGACAAACATCACCAGAGCTCAGAGACAAAGTTGAACAGAAGAAGCCAACAGGCTGATTGTGAGGTGATATTGAGACTGACTCCGTCACAGCCAGTCTTCATGTCGTGTTGTAGCAGTGTGGCTTTATGAATGCTGTCCTGTCCATACAGGAATGTCCACATTTTCATGTGTCCAATACTGGTTTATGACTAAACACCTGCAGATCAGCCTCAGCTGGGGATTACTGCTAATTAGCTAATGTTAGCACGCTAACATGCTAAGCTAAGATGCTGTAAACATCAGCAGGATAGCGCTGTCGTCTGAAGCTGACCTTGTCAAGAGTTTTCGGTGAAAGTCATAAAAAACCAAACCACCATCTTTGGAAAAGTCGTGGACGGAGTTTATTTTAACAAAGATATGTACATTTGAGAACAGACAGAAACATGTGAAAGGAATATTCCACTGTTTTCCATGTTTGAATCCGTGAGGCTCTCCTGTGTGTAACATTAGCTTATCAGCTCTCAGCAGCGGGACTTGAACTGCTGCTCTTCAGCTGTTTGAGTGCGAAACGCTGAAGAGACAAATGAAGAGTTCCGCTCCACAACGACTCGTCCATCAATCCAACTCTTCTGTTGCACGTGTTGACGGGATTTTGGAAGGGAACTCTTCAGATGTGCAAACGCAGTCACGACTTTGACTCGGCTGATGACACCGAGTCTGACTGAGGAGCTCCGATGAATCCATGTTTGTCTGGAGAAACACGACTGAACACAGTCAGAACCTGCAGAGGCCTGTTGCTCCTCAGCAGTGTTTCCCCAGACTGACACCTGAAATCCACGTCAACACACACACACACACACACTGTCTGTCTGTGTGTGTGTGTGTGTGCCTCCACCGCTCACACCTGAATGTGCATCAGAACTTGTTTACGATGAGACTGGAAGTCTTCAGGCACCGTGTCTGAAATAAAGATCAAATGATTGAATGAAGGAATGAACACTGACAACAACGACATGACGAGAATCATTGAACACGAAGAGCAAAACAAAGGCACACGTCCAGGTTTTTAAGTTCAGAAACAGACACTGAGAGAGCAGCTTGTTCTGTTGTGTGTGTGTGTGTGCTCGGGGTCAGAGGTCGTACCATTACATCTGTAGCGCAGGTTGGACCAGATGATGTTTTCCTGAGAGAAACAGAAGACGCCGAGTCTGCCTCCTCTCATGGAGGTGTCGATCACAACCCCGGAGTCCGCCACCATGTCCATCCCCTCAAACAGCTTCACCCTGAAACACAGAAGCACAGGGACACGCCGGGTTACAAACCAAACGCTCCGACACAGGGACACGCCAGGTTACAAACCAAACGCTCCGACACAGGGACACGCCGGGTTACAAACCAAACGCTCCGACACAGGGACACGCCGGGTTACAAACCAAACGTTCCGACACAGAGACACGCCGGGTTACAAACCAAACGTTCCAACACAGGGACACACACCCCTGTGGTGACCGGTGGTAACTGCAGGTGTGTGTTTGGATGGTTAAGAGTCTGTTGATGTTAGAGTAACAAGGTTTTTACTTTTCCTGGAAGGATGGAACATTTTTTGGTTCTGACATTTTCATTACTGGCTGAGCAGGCTTCACCGCCTGTGGGAGCGACACAGACGGGATCCTTCACTCACTCATTCACTGTTCACTTCATCCACTCATTCACTCCATGATTCATTCAGTCATCTCTAGTGTCTTTAGTCTCTAGTGAAAATCAGGAGCCACAGAGCTGTTGGTTTGTATTTTGTGTCTTTGCTTTGTCTTTTCATTGAGGAAGTGAACAAGTCTATAAGAGTCTTTCTGTTGTTGCTGAGAGTCCATGACTGTTTCTCTGAGTTCAGTCAGAGTCCTGCAGCAGGTTTGACATCAAACATGTCAGAGAGAGAAGAGACTGAAAACTCTGTCACCAGTGAGACAAACTTTGAACTGTTAATCTCCCTCTCTCTCCCTCTGTCTGTCTGTCTCTCTTTCTGTCTGTCTCTCTTTCTGTCTGTCTGTCTCTCTCTCTCTGCCTGTCTCTCTCTTTTTCTGTCTGTCTGTCTCTCTCTCTCTCCCTCTCTGTCTCTCTCTGTCTGTCTCTCTCTCTCTCTGTCTGCCTGTCTCTCTTTCTGTCTGTCTTTGTCTGCCTGTCTCTCTCTCTCTTTCTGTCTGTCTGTCTCTGTCTGTCTCTCTCTGCCTGTCTCCCTCTCTCTCTGCCTGTCTCTCTCTCCCTCTCTGTCTCTCTCTCTCTGTCTGTCTCTCTCTGTCTGTCTGTCTCTCTCTGTCTGTCTGTCTCTCTCTCTCTTTCTGCCTGTCTCTCTCTTTCTGTCTGTCTGTCTCTCTCTTTCTGTCTGTCTGTCTCTCTCTCTTTCTGTCTGTCTCTCTCTCTTTCTGTCTGTCTCTCTCTTTCTGTCTGTCTCTCTGTCTGTCTGTCTGTCTCTCTCTTTCTGTCTCTCTCTCTGTCTGTCTCTCTCTCTTTCTGTCTGTCTCTCTCTTTCTGTCTGTCTGTCTCTCTCTCTTTCTGTCTGTCTCTGTCTTTCTCTCTTTCTGTCTGTCTCTCTCTCTGTCTGTCTCTCTTTCTGTCTGTCTCTCTCTCTTTCTGTCTGTCTCTCTCTTTCTGTCTGTCTCTCTCTTTCTGTCTGTCTCTGTCTGTCTCTCTCTCCAGCTCAGTGAATAGACTTTGTGCAGAACCTCCTCCTCCTTTATTTCTTTCTTGTCGTTCTTGTCGTGCTCCTCAACGACTGAAGAATGAGTCCAGACTTTTAAAATCCAAAAACATTTCAGACGATTGGAAACAAACCATTTCTGACTTCTGAAACAATGTGGATAATGTCTGAATAATATTCAATTTGACAAATAAAATCAAAATGTAGATTCAAGAAAGCAGCAACAGAAAGTGTCTCCCAACAGAGCCAGATCATTTCAGAACATTCACACACTGTGTGTGTTCACGTCTGTCCTGTGCTTTTTTTCTCCTCTTGTCCAACTTTTCTTTTATGAGCTGAGAGTTTCACAGAAGCCACCAACAGTGTCTCAAACGCACTGAGTGTCCAGTAACAGGTTTGAAGTTTAGATTAATGTCTGATGTGAACACTCTGCGTCTCTCTGTCTGATCTGCATATCAACGGTTGCCCAGGCGGATTCTTGCCAAGGCTTTGGTTGTCATGGAGACGAGTACAATAGAGTACCGGGGGGCCCCGGGGCCACAAAGACGTTTCGGAGGGAAAGAATGTGGTGAAAAGACGAGAGAAAGAGAGGAGAAACAGACACAGCTGCCGCTTGGCAGAGTACTGCAGTATCTCTACTACAATGTGCTGCTGCACTGAAGGAGTACTGTGAAGCTCTGCTGGTGCAGCTCCAGCTCCGGCTCCGGCTCTGCTCTTACCTGATGTATCCCACCTGCGGCCGGTGGCTGAGCTGCCAGCGGTACGAGGTTTTGTCCCTCCAGCCCACGTTGCGTGGATCCTTCCAGAGCAGCTTGGCCTCTCCAGGCGTGTCTCCGGTGTGCCACAGGGCGTTCCTCAGGAACTCTCCCGGGCCGGTCCGAGACTTCACCGCCTGTGGGAGCGACACAGACGGGATCCTTCACTCACTCATTCACTCCATGATTCATTCAGTCATCTCTAGTGTCTTTAGTCTCTAGTGAAAATCAGGAGCCACAGAGCGACTCCTGACTGATAACACAGAAACAGTTCAAACCATCAATATTAATGCTCAGAATCAGGTGATTTGTAATGTGCTGATTTCTGCCACCTGATGGCAGCAGAGAGCTGTGACAGCCACTGTAGTACAAACACAAATAAACAGCATAGGACAGCATAGACAGTAGAGGACAGTAGAGGGCGGCAGAGGACAGTAGAAGACAGCAGAGGGCAGCAGAGGACAGTAGAGGACAGCAGAGGGCGGCAGAGGACAGTAGAAGACAGCAGAGGACAGTAGAGGACAATAGAGGGTGGCATAGGACAGCAGAGGACAGTAGAGGGCGGCAGAGGACAGTAGAAGACAGCAGAGGACAGCAGAGGGCAGCACAGGACAGTAGAGGACGGCAGAGGACAGCAGAGGACAGTAGAGGACAGTAGAGGACAGCAGAGGACAGTAGAAGACAGCAGAGGACAGCAGAGGGCAGCACAGGACAGTAGAGGACAGCAGAGGGCAGCAGAGGACAGTAGAGGACAGCAGAGGACAGCAGAGGGCGGCAGAGGACAGTAGAGGACAATAGAGGGCAGTAGAGGACAGTAGAGGACAATAGAGGGTGGCATAGGACAGCAGAGGACAGCAGAGGGCAGCACAGGACAGTAGAGGGCGGCAGAGGACAGTAGAGGACAGCAGAGGGCAGTAGAGGACAGCAGAGGACAGCAGAGGACAGCAGAGGACAGCAGAGTGCGGCAGAGGACAGTAGAAGACAGCAGAGGACAGTAGAGGACAATAGAGGGTGGCATAGGACAGCAGAGGACAGTAGAGGACAGTAGAGGACAGTAGAGGGCGGCAGAGGACAGTAGAGGACAGTAGAGGGCGGCAGAGGACAGTAGAAGACAGCAGAGGGCAGCACAGGACAGTAGAGGACGGCAGAGGACAGCAGAGTACAGTAGAGGACAGTACAGGGCGGCAGAGGACAGTAGAAGACAGCAGAGGACAGTAGAAGACAGTAGAAGACAGCAGAGGACAGTAGAGGACAGTAGAAGACAGTAGAAGACAGCAGAAGACAGCAGAGGACAGTAGAGGACAGTAGAAGACAGCAGAGGACAGTAGAAGACAGTAGAGGACAGTAGAGGACAGTAGAAGACAGCAGAGGACAGCAGAGGACAGTAGAGGACAGTAGAGGACAGTAGAAGACAGCAGAAGACAGCAGAGGACAGTAGAAGACAGTAGAAGACAGCAGAGGACAGAAGAAGACAGTAGAGGACAGAAGAAGACAGCAGAGGACAGTAGAAGACAGCAGAGGACAGTAGAAGACAGCAGAGGACAGAAGAAGACAGTAGAGGACAGTAGAGGACAGTAGAAGACAGCAGAGGACAGTAGAAACCTTGAGCTGCAGGGCGGGCTGGGCCATGGCCCTGAAGGGGAGGGACTGCCAGTATGTCTGCTCTGTCTGTTTCCACATCACCACGTAGAAACTCGATGAATCCTGGTACCCGAAGATGAAGCCGGCGTAGTCGTCATCAGTTACTGTGTTGACGTGAAACGTTCCCTCGAAGTCGACCCCGTTAAACGCTGTGTAGCCTGCAGATGCACGGAGGACAGGGTCCACAGTCAGACCAGGAGCAGAGCTCAGCTGGGGCCTGGACTGAATAAAGGTTTGAGTAAAAGCACATACCCACGGCTAAACCAGGATCACTGTTCATGGTCTGGACGATCTCCATCCCCTGAGGGGAAGACAGAACACGAGAGACATGTGTAGGTTGGAGCTGATCAGAAACTCAGACGTTGGTTTCTAGCAGGAGACAGAGACCACAGCTGACAGACCTGTGACAGCTGGGACTCTCCGAAGAACTGCAGAGGTGCTGCTGCAGGGTGGAGCTCATGTGCTCTTTGACCCCATAAATGATGTTTGGCTTTCAGCCATCCTCACCTGAGTGATGTCACAGGGCAGGTGTGTTCACAGCTCTGTTTACAGGAAGGATGTGGCTGGAGACCAAGCCATCCAATCTCAACCACTTATTCTGGTTCATTCAGACGAAGACACAGATGCTCTTGACTGCTCAATTTGTCATTAGTCAGTCACAAGTACATTTACTCAAGTACTGTGCTTAAGTACAACTCCAAGGTACTTTACTTGAGTATTTCTCCTTCTCCAAATCTCAAAGTCAAATATTTTACTTTTATTCCACTACATTTGTCTGGCAGCTTCAGTATAAGTCACTTTTAGTTACAAGTTACTGACCTGCCAGTTGTAGTTAAAGTACTAAGTAATAGAGTACTGTATATGAGGCAGTAGCATTAGGGACTGCAGGAACTGAAGTACTATTTGCTGACATCAGTACATTAGCAGAGTATTTTCACACTGTGGTATTAGTACCCGTTACTTACTCTCAGCACTTCCTCCACCACAGCTGTGTGGACAGTCTTCCCCTGTGGGCTGCAGGCTGTTTTCATTACTTTACTGACGGCAGATCATTGATAGGCTAAACTTTCAATTCAACTGGAAATGATGACATCCAGTTGGACAAATCTGTTGCCAGGCAACGGCAGTGCTGCTCAGTGTTCATGTTAGAGAGGAGAGGTCAAAGGTCACCTGGTTAAGAACCACCCAGTTGGGGTCAATCTGGGCGTCGCCCTCTGGGTCCAGAATGACCGTCTGATAGGCTCTGAAGTCTGTCAGAGTGACCTCAGCGCTCTCTGGACACACGTCAATCAAATCCATCACTGCGTCGTTATCAAAGTCGTTCTCACAGACGTCTCCAACACCGTTCACTGAGAGACAGAGAGAGAGACAGGGGGAGAGAGAAAGAGAGAGAGACAGGCAGAAAGAGAGAGAGAGAGACAGA
The DNA here is from genome assembly GCA_037975185.1 of Centropyge bicolor. NCBI lineage: Eukaryota > Metazoa > Chordata > Actinopteri > Pomacanthidae > Centropyge > Centropyge bicolor. The sequence goes on along the minus strand of JBBMOC010000189.1, from coordinate 4,742 downwards.
GGAGAGAGAGAGAGAGACAGGGGGACAGAGAGAGAGAGAGACAGGCAGAAAGAGAGAGAGAGAGACAGAGGAGAGAGAGAGACAGAGGAGAGAGAGAGAGAGACAGGGGGACAGAGAGAGAGGAGAGAGAGAGAGAGACAGGGGGACAGAGAGAGAGAGGAGAGAGAGACAGAGGAGAGAGAGAGACAGAGGAGAGAGAGAGACAGAGACAGGGGGACAGAGACAGAGGAGAGAGAGACAGGGGGACAGAGGAGAGAGAGAGAGAGGAGAGAGACAGGCAGAGACAGAGGAGAGAGAGAGAGAGGAGAGAGACAGGCAGAGAGAGAGACAGGGGGACAGAGACAGAGCAGAGAGAGAGAGAGAGAGAGAGAGAGACAGGGGGAGACTTAGAGTTGCGCATTATATTTCATGTATTCACCTTCAGACAGCATCCACCCTGGTGCATCATTGTGTGGCTTCCTCTCTCGTCGTGACACCGACACAGAGGGCTGCTGCTCATGCTGAAGACCTGGTTCTGCTGATCCAACAGAACAGGGTTTACAGCAGATCCACGGGACCGTGGAGCACACTGGACAGAGCTTTGTGTGCAATAACAAATAAATAGAAAAAGGATCCTTCTGCTGTTCAATCACTCGTTTGAATCACAGCCATTGTTTTCTTTCCCTGTTCTCTCTGATGACACGAGCACATGTGTGATGTCCAGCTCATCAGGGTGTTTGTCCTCTGCTAGCTGCACGTGTTTCTCTCTGATCCTTACCGTCCGAGTCTTTCTGGTTGGGGTTGACGATGAGTCGGCAGTTGTCGTAGTCGTCGAGGATGCCGTCGTTGTCGTCGTCGTGGTCGCAGTCGTCCCCGAGGCCGTCGTTGTCTGAGTCCAGCTGGGAGCTGTTGGGGATGTCCGGACAGTTGTCTCTGCTGTCCTGGTGACCGTCCCCATCCCTGCACAAAGACGCCCTGTCACCGCCAGGGTTCACACTCCTACCTCATTTTCTCTCCTTGCACATACAGTTCCTGGACCGGATCTGGACTGGACCGGACTATTAGGTAGATCTTTTTATTTTCTATGATGTGTTATTGTATTAGTGAATAAAACCCAACCATCTGCTGCTGCTCTCTGAGGTTTGTGTTTGTTTTTCCGTCAAAGGAGTGAGCAAAAAGGGAAACTGGCAGAAACGTGTGTGTGTGTGTGTGTGTGTGTGTGTGAGAGAGAGAGAGAGACATACGTGTCCTGGTTCGTATCACAAACGTCTCCCACCAGGTCGTTGTCAATGTCGGTCTGAAAAACAGAGATGTTTATGAAGACGCACCGTGACCTGGGACATGCTGTCAATCCAAAGCTTGGATATGTCTGACATGAGGCTGGTCAGTCTGTACGTAGACTGACCAGACGGAGGAGTCAGCAACTCACACCTGAGTGGAAGTAAAGGAAAGGAAGCAGCTAACTGAACGTCCGACATCTGTATGAAAACAGTGAACCACATGATGAGCATCAGCTGAAGACGACCTGTCTCTCTGCCTGTCTCTGTCTCTCTGCCTGTCTCTGTGCCTGTCTCTGTGCCTGTCTGTCTCTCTCAGTCTCTGTCTCTCTCTCCGCCTGTCTCTGCCTCTCTCTGTCTGTCTCTCTCTCTGCCTGTCTCTCTCTCTGTCTCTCCGCCTGTCTCTGTCTCTCTGCCTCTCTCTCTCTTCTCTCTCTCTGTCTCTCTCTCTGCCTCTCTCTGTCTGTCTCTCTGCCTGTCTGTCTCTCTGCCTGTCTCTCTCTCTGCCTGTCTCTGCTTCTCTCTGTCTGTCTCTCTCTCTCTCTCTCTGCTTGTCTCTGTCTGTCTCTCTGCCTGTCTGTCTCTCTGCCTGTCTCTGCCTCTCTCTGTCTGTCTGTCTGTCTCTCTCTCTGCCTGTCTCTCTCTCTGCCTGTCTCTCTCTCTGTCTGTCTCTCTCTCTCTGTCTGTCTCTGTCTGTCTCTGTCTCTCTCTCTCTGTCTCTCTCTCTGTCTGTCTGTCTCTGTCTCTCTCTGTCTGTCTCTGCCTCTCTCTGTCTGTCTCTGCCTCTCTCTGTCTGTCTCTGCCTCTCTCTGTCTGTCTCTCTCTCTGTCTGTCTCTCTCTCTCTGTCTGTCTCTGTCTCTCTCTGTCTGTCTGTCTCTGCCTCTCTCTGTCTGTCTCTCTGTCTGTACCTGCATGGGGTTGCTGAGCTCAGGACAGCTGTCACAGGCGTCTCCCACTCCGTCTCGGTCTCTGTCCGTCTGCATGGGGTTGGGTACCTTCGGGCAGTTGTCCAGAACGTTGGGAATACCTGAGCACACGCACGGCCATTTTAAATGCATTATTTCAATCTGACAATGACTTTACAGGTAGAGATGACTTCACTGTGTTCAGAGGTTAGAAACATTTGTTGACACACACGGATGAAAAAAGCTGCACCAAGCAAATTCACGAAACATCTTCAGCCTGAAAGCAGCAGTGAAGTGGCTGAGGCAGTCACTGTTGTCCCCCCACCCATCTGACCTGCAGGTCTGTGGCCAGTGCTTCCTGTCGTATCTGAGACCAACATGAACCTGAAGACAGACTTTGTTTCTCACCGTCCCCGTCGATGTCCTGGTCACAGGCGTCTCCCTGTCCATTGCTGTCTGTGTCTTTCTGGTCGCTGTTGGGGACGTTGGGACAGTTATCGCAGGCGTCTCCGAACGAGTCGCTGTCTGAATTCTGCTGGTCTTTGTTTGGGACCAAGCGGCAGTTATCCTGAGGAACATGAGGACGTGTGAGGTCACATGATCAAATCACAGCTACAACTGCAAACACACACACGCCGTCTGACCTCCACGTTTTTGATGCCGTCTCCGTCTGCGTCCTCGTCACACTGATCTCCGATCCCGTCGTTGTCGGCGTCCTCCTGACCAGAGTTTGGTGTAAACACGCAGTTGTCCTGGTGGACAGAGACAGAAGGTCACGGCCATGTTATGTGACTGTTTACTGAAGGTCAATAAAAAATGTGAAAGATATAAATGTGTTTTTGCCAACATCATTCTTGTCCTTTTATTTTTCAACCTTGTCTCAACATCTCTGTAGCTGAACACTCTTACTATGATAGGCCTAAAATGAGACACCATGTGACAGGACAGGGAGTGATGACGAGGAAGTCACATGTCTGACCTGTTTGCAGTGCTTGTCGTTGTCCATGCAGGGCAGAGAGCGATCAGGATACCCGTCGATGTCTGTGTCCACACCACATGTGTTACCATTCCCGGCCCAGCCCACGTTACACTGGAGACACACACACACACACAAACAGTTGAATGAATGCAGTCTATGACATTCCGATGCCTGACTGGCTGGAGGGCAGTGTCCTCCACTCACCCTGCAGGCGACGTCTCCATTCCTCTCCATGGTGCAGTGGGCGTTGGTGTCACAGGGGTTAAAGGTCAACGCAGCACATGACTTCCTGGGGAAGCAACCTGACGTCTGGTTACCGAGGAAACCAGGTTTACAGCCTCCACACTTATATGAACCCTGAGAGAGGACGACACCGGTCTTCATTTTCTGAACACAAACAACTGCGGCGTTACCACTGCGTGTCCACTGGAGGGCGCTGCCTCACTGGAACTGTCTGAGCCTCAGCTACAGCTGACACGAGTGTCTCATGTTTCTATTGTCTGCTGTGTTCTGCAGGACAGTGAACTCACCACAGTGTTGATACACACAGAATTTGATACACAGGCATCTGGGAGATCCAGACACTCATCGATATCTGCACACTCCTGAGAGAGAGAGAGAGAGAGAGAGGGAGAGAGAGAGAGAGGGAGAGAGGCAGACAGACAGAGAGAGAGAGAGAGACAGAGAGGGAGAGAGAGGGAGAGAGAGAGAGACAGAGAGGGAGAGAGAGGGAGAGAGGGAGAGAGGGAGAGAGAGAGAGAGAGAAAGAGAGAGAGAGGAACACAAAGAGGAGAAATGAACAGGAAATAGCGAATAAATATTGTTGACATTTTAACATTTATGTTTCAGAGACGTCAAAGAAAACACGTTCAACAAACTGAAAACTCTGAGTGGATCCATGTGTGAGTTTCTCTGTGCAGTTTTTGATCTGAGTAATTGTGAGATGTGTTGGTGCTTGTTTTGTTTGGGTTGGGTCATCTCACCTGTCTGTGTGTCTTGGCATAGTCCAGTCCGGTTCCGGCCAGTGGCGCCCCCCACAGGCCGGGCGGGCAGGGCTGGCAGCTGAAGCCGCCCACAGTGTTCACACAGGCTCCAGGAGAGAAACAAGGCTGCAGCTCACACTGACACACGGGGGGGGGGGGCGTTACTTTCATGTGTGACGTCAGGCCGACGCGTCGCCGCTCTGTGTGTTGCTGTATTTACCTCGTCGATGTCGCGGCAGTGCGTCCCGTTGCCAGTGGTCCCGGGGGGGCAGGGTCCGCAGGTGTATCCAGGATACTGCAGACTCTCCAGACAGGACACGCCCTTATAGCAGGGGTTAGGAGAGCAGCGAGAGCGGGGCTCGTGGAAACCTGCAGAGACACAGGCAGACCGGCTTCAATCAGGTCCTCAGATATACGTTAGTTTAGTGAAAAGAGCAGAAGCAGTGAAGTGTTGACTCACCACAAACCTGACACTCCAGGATGGTGTTTCTGATCAGAGCCATCTCCTTCACCTGACGAGGACACAAGACCGTCAGCTAACTCTGCATTCACTTTACTGCTCTGTCTGTCTCACCTGTCCTCTGGTGTCCTGTCTGTCTCACCTGTCCTCTGGTGTCC
>JBBMOC010000188.1:335426-338900 GCA_037975185.1 Centropyge bicolor | reverse complement strand
ACACACACACACACACACACACACACACACACACACACACACACACACAGCGCTCTCTAAAGTTCATGAAATGTTAATGGGCTTCTGTCCCAAGTATTTACAGAGAACAGAGCTCTTAATGCATCTCTCCATCTCTGCATTTCATTACTGGTCTGAACGGTGTGGGAGAGGCTGAGAGGATACATACGTCTCAGTATGAATAACTAAAGAGGTGACGGCCGTGTGCGGTCTGAGTGTGCTCTGATCTACAGTCAGTCAAAGGCTGAACATGAATCAGTGACAACTGTTCTATAAAGGATGAAATGAGAAAAAACTATGAGTGAAATTATCACAGAATGTGAGCGATGAGCTGAGGCTTTCCTCCAACTAAATCTCAGTGAAATCATTTATTACATAATGTCAGTTATGTGATGGAATCAGCATCGACATCGTTCAGGTCCAGTCGGAGACAAATGAAACCTTTATCTGGTCAGCTGGAAACAAACTGAGAACAACTTCTCATCATCTCCAGATCGTTCTGCAGACGATCAGCTGATACTGAGCATCGATCACCTGGAGGCATGTTTCCATCCTGATGAATGCTCTGTGGCTCTGTTGTTGGTCTCTACCAGCTCCTGAGAACAGTGTCGGCTTGTTAGGATTTAAACGCTGCACATAGTTTATGGAGGGTTTAAAGAGCTTTTTCATTGAGGAAAAGGCTAAAACGACATCATGAGAGCGATGAGAGTGAAGCTCAACAATGAACTGAAACTTCTAACAGAGCTGTAACAGAGACATTCAGGTTCATCACTGAGCGACGTTTTCATATTGTCAGTTCAAACTTCTTCATCATAGAACTTGGGTATAGATAGATTGTTTTAAAGACAGAGTCCAAAGAGGTCGAGACTAAAGAAGAAGAAAAATCTAATCACCAACCTGAACCAGGCCTGAAGCAGAACTGAACCAATGTTCACGTATTTGAGAGTGAGGTTTGTTTTCTGAGCCACAGGGACAGAGCCAGCAGGTACCTGGATTCAAACAAGCTTTAGAAACAGTACATGTATCATAAAGTACTGAGACTGTGGTGACTCCAGGTCCAGAGAGGGACGAGGCTAATTCCTGCCATCAGCCTAAATATAACAGGAATTTACAGTAAACCATCACAGCAGTGACCAACTGGCCTTTATGTCTCGATGCTGAAATCAAATCTTTATTTATCCCTAAAGACAGATCACAAGACGAAAGTGAAATGTGCTGTAACATTTTCTTAATCTCAGCATGAAACGCTTGTTTTTCACTCTAAACTCCTTCAATCATTTCATCTGGCTCAGTCGTTGCTGCATCGCCGAGTGTGACGAAACTGCCTGGACCAAGACATTCCAAGAATGTGGAACCACAGCGGGGCCTCTTTGACTGAACAGGTATTCAAATGAGCTCTGGCCTGAGCCTGGCAATAAGTGACTTTAAAAGCTGCTCGGTCAAACTCTGAGAACGACATCACAAAGAGAACTGGTCCTTTCATTTCAGTCCAGGAGGAGAGCGGGCCAGCGGCTGACGGCTGCTCTGACAGGTGTGAGAACACGCTGGTGCAGTGCATGCTGGGAGGTGGAAATGCCAGGCGAGGACCAGGAGAAAAATGAGAGGAATTTCTGACTGAAGGTTTACCTGCCAAAATACTCACTGAGATTCAGAGAACTCCTTCTGTTCAACAACTCACATCCTGACGAACTCTTTATCTCCAGATGTTTTCACAGCACAACATATAAAGCAGAATTTCACTAGGCAATGTTTTGTTTAGATTATCTGTTGGACATTTGACATAACCTCTGCTCAACAAAAGAGACAAATAGGAAACGAAGCAGAAGAGAGAAAGGAGGAGGACATGCAACAAAGATCTCCACCTGAAGCAAACAGACAGTTCCAGCACATACGACAGACTAAAACACACATTTAACATTGATGCATCTTTGACCACTAATCCATGAGGATGCTCCGACTAACTCACCAACAACACTGTGCTGCACTTTGAACAGGACTGATGTTATTAATTATCATGTTGCTTGTGTTATTGAAGCATTTCAAGCATCTACATTTACACCATCTAAAATCTGTGGCCCCCCAACTGAAAAAAATACCAGAGGCTGCAAATGAACCAAGGTCATGCTGAACAGGTCGAAACAGTTTGACATCGCTGCCCTCTAGTGGTGGAAGGAGGGTTCCACCACTACAAAACATTTCCACTGAACACAGTCTGCAGTGGGGGATGAAGTATTAGTACTAACATACAGCATGTAGTATTATCAGTGAATGTATAAAGTATCAAAGTAGTCGGACTGATGTAGTTCAATGAGTTGGAGCTCGTTTACAGTCAAAAGAGGAATCTGCAGAGTGAGGGATGATTAACAGCAACAAAAAAACCAGCTCTGCTGCACAAATGAGATTTCTGATGTTTTCTTGAGTCAGTTCACAGTTTAGAGGAGAAATGGACTGAAATGGATTTTGGTCTGTGTAGCTGTCAGATAAATGTAGTAAAGTAAAAAGTATATTTGGCTCTGAAATACAGCATAGAAGTACAAGTACTTGAACACTGTATGTACTGTCACAGCAGGAAAAGCACAGTGAAGATAAAATGAGTGATGGTTGAATTGTATTCGGCTGCTTCAGTTTCAGGGGGCGTGGCTTCATCATGTCTTACTGAGACACGTGAACACAACAGAGCCATTGTTCATGTTGTCAGAAACACATGTGCTTTTTCTACCATGTTAAGAAAATGTCTGCTGTGACCCAGGCCTGCCTGCAGCTTCTCATCGCCCCCCCCCTCCTGTCTGGTTTCTCTCACCTCGTCTCCATCGTTCTGCCGTGGATCCTGTTCCTCCTGCCGACCTGTGGTCTCAGCTTCGCCCTCATCGCCGGGCCTTTGCCAGCCAGGTGCAGCAGAATTCACCTGGACTTCCTGTCTCTTCCTCAGGCACTTCCTGTTCCTGCTCAGCTTTCGACGGCGCCGACTGACCAGGAACTCTTTATATTGTATCGTCTCGGGGAAATCGTCCTCCTCATCGTCGTCATCGCCCTCCGCCTCCTCGGCCGAGGATGAAGAGGACTCCCTGCTGTCTGAGCTCTCATTGGCCGCCGTCGCCTGATTGTCACAGAACACGATGGTGCTGGGTTTGTGCTTCACTATTCTCAGCAGATCCAGTGAAGTGTCCTCTGATGTTGGCGGCTGCTTGCTTCCTGACACGGCTCCACAGTGCTGTAAAGACTCCACAGCTGGTCTACCCAGGTCTGACACGTCCAGGTCCAGACCTGCTCCAGGATCCAGGTCTGATCCACAGTGTCCATTCTGCGTCAGGCCGGGCTCAGCCGTGTTACAGGACGCGCTGACGTCCATCTGCAGCTCCCTCCATCTTGGAGCACGACGCAGCTCAGGAGCAGGTTCAGACATGGCTGCCAGTTTGCTGCTGAAGCTCGGAGTCAGGGGGGGAACTTGACCTCGCA
>JBBMOC010000188.1:327926-330426 GCA_037975185.1 Centropyge bicolor | reverse complement strand
TCCTGTTCGAGAGCGACGGCCTACAGAATCAATCCCTCCGGCTGTGTGAGGCCGTAACATCAGACTGTGCTTCTCGTACTGACTGGCACGCTTTGGTTCACAGTGGTGTTGCTCACAGAGGTGGACAGACTCACGAAGGACGCCCAGCATGCTTTGCGTCGGACGATGGAAAAGTACATGGGCACCTGTCGTCTCATCCTGTGCTCCACCTCCACCTCCAAAGTCATCGGACCAATTCGCAGCCGATGTCTGGCCGTCAGAGTTCCTCTGCCCAGCGCCGACGAGGCAAGATGGAGATGATGTGCTTCACATTCTAGTTAGTCAAATATTAGAATGCCTGAAAGACATGTTCACCTTTGTCTCTGTGTTTTCCTGTTTGCCAGGTCTGCAATGTTCTGACGTCAGTCTGTAAAAAGGAGGGGCTGCTTCTCCCCCCTGAGCTGGCCAAGCAGATCTCGGAGAAGTCTGGTCGTAACCTCCGCAAAGCTCTGTTGATGTGTGAGGCCTGCAGAGTGCAGCAGTAAGTTCTCACAACGTTTCACTGTTCCTCCACAGCGTTCATGTGGATTCATCTGGAACGAAACCAAAACCTATCTGCTCATTTAGCCCATGTTGATCTTTTCCAGGTATCCGTTCTCAGTGGACCAAGAGGTCCCTGCGACGGACTGGGAGGTCTACCTCCGAGAAACAGCCAACGCCATCGTGAGCCAGCAGAGCCCTCAGAGGTGGGGCCAGGCAGAGAGGGGGGGGCTTCAGGGGGTTGAGTGAATCAGGCTTGTGGAGATGTTTAAGGCTGAATCCTCGTCCGTCTCTGTTCCAGGTTGTTGGAGGTTCGAGCCCGGCTGTACGAGCTGCTGACTCACTGCATCCCTGCTGATATCATCATGAAGGTAGAGCTCACTGCGCCTCCTCTCCCACCAAAGCTTTGGAACTGTAATGTTTGAGGTCATGACTCTTTGTCCGATCCTCTGACAGGGTCTGGTCACAGAGCTGCTGAGTAACTGCGACGGGCAGCTGAAGACAGAGGTGGCCCACATGGCGGCCTACTACGAGCACAGACTGCAGCTGGGCAACAAAGCCATCTACCACCTGGAGGCCTTCACCGCCAAGTTCATGGCCATCTACAAGAAGTTCATGGAGGACGGTCTGGATGGCATGATGTTCTGACTCTAGATGGACTTCGGTACAGACACAACATCAACTCGCTCTTGCTGTTTGTCCCAACCTGATGTTTGCATTTAAAAATTTACTGCGAGGACGAGAGATGTTTTACTGAAAATCTGCATCAAGAATGTTTCCTTTACATGTCAACAGTCTGGTGTTGGTCTATGGACTCCAGCAAACAGGTTCATAATTTAAGCAGATTTATTGTCAGTTGATAAACATATTCATTACAGTCACAAACTAGCGAATGACACAAAAAGCTTTAAAAAAGTGACATGTTCTGTCGACCGATAAAAGCAGGGACAAGCACATGATTTCAGCCGTACAGGAAACTGTCCAGATGTTTCCTCCTCTGGATAACTCCTTTACATTCTATAGAAATGACCTGGGCAGCACGACAGAGAGCAAGAGATCTCAAACAACAGAAAAACCTAATGGGTGACCTTTGACCTCCTGAACAGCACAAACAAACATTTTTAAAAACTCTGATCACACCATCATCTGGAACTGATGATGTTCAGCTTCTGTGAAGAGTTTCAAAATAAAGTGACGATGATGCTGAATGTTTATGTGACTGATGCCTTGTACCTGAACTTCTCTGAGTCATCGACCTCCCACTCCCTTTGTTTGTACTCATGTTTCCTTAAAGCCTGAAGAAGAAGGGTTAATCCTGGAAACTGTAAATCTGCTGCTCCATCATTGTCTAAAAATATAAATATTGTTACATTTCTGGGTTTTATGACAAATTTACAACAACTTAACATTAAATAACAGTTTTGTCACCCTGAAGATTTTGGACCACTTTCATCATTCAGACTTCATTTAAAGTAAAGGTCAAAGTGAAACAGTGACTGATCACACCTGAAGAAGAAGCAGCTCCCAGAGTCCGACCATCAGTAACACTCCTTGTGCCTCCTGGCTGTGTAGTAGATGATGAGGCCCAGGGTGATCAGCACCCCAGAGCCCACCAGAGTCAGGAAGCCCACCACAGGCCTCCTGACCAGCAGGTGGCAGCCCAGGCAGGGCGGGGGCCTGCTGGGACACTGCTGGGGCGCGTCTCCCTGGACGGGGAAGCCGTTGTGCTGGATGATGTTGCGATAGTTGGAGAGCGAGGCCTTGACGATGACCTCCTCGTGAACCTGGCCGTACAGACCGAAGCCCGGGTCCCTCTGGTCGCTCAGCGCGTAGGCAAAGTACCCTTTGAGGTTTACACCGTCCAGAGTGTACGCTGAGGGGGGGAGGGGGGAGGAGTTCAGAATTCACCTTCATTTACTTGTATGAGCACGTGAAAGTGAGTCTGAGGTGAAAAAAACATTGTACTTTCTATAAGGAGAAT
>JBBMOC010000188.1:286512-318156 GCA_037975185.1 Centropyge bicolor | reverse complement strand
GGGGATTTAGATTTGTGACCTTTCACAGTTAGAAAAATGAACAGCTTCATTATTCAGGAGGATGAAGATGTCAGTGTCAGACTCCTGAACCTTGGCTCCATGATGGAACACAGTGGCAGCAGGTGTCGTCCAAATCCATTCAACAATACTGAGCAAATTAATATGAAAATGTATCACAGCCATTTCTTCTGTTTCATCCGACATAGTGATGGGATGAAACTTTGGTGGTGAAGGTTCTGCTGCCTCCTCCAGGGACCTGCTGCTGTCAGGGTTCAGACATGAATCTGGATGATAATCTGGATCATACTGACGATGCCTGTATCAACATTTATAATCTCAAGTGTCAGATGGACAATATTGGTTAATGTTTACTGAAGTGAAAAATGTCTCCAGTGAACTCTCTCTTCAAAGACTCAGGTGGAGTCGAATGTGTTGAACCTTTTACAGACTCTCAGTGAATTGACCAGGAGCAGCAGACTCAGCTCTGACGCTGCTTCCTGTGACAGATGTGTTGGTTTAACGTTGACAGGCCGCTGGGTCTGATGCAGGAGCACACACTCACCTGGCAGCCCGGCAGCAGGGCGGCGATGGCCCAGCAGCAGGGCGGCGATGGCCCGTCATGGATCATGACCAGGGGCAGAACGTGGTGTGTGGCTGTTTTTCCATCAGGCCGAGCTGAACTGGAAAGTTCCCATCTCAAGTGTACATGCATAATGATTCAGAGCCCTGATGGCGTCCACGTATAAGAACACAGGGAGGAGAGCACGGAGAGACACCGGCAGCCGGAGAGGAGCGACTGTGTGTGGTGAATGAAACAGAGAGGAAACACATGGTCGGACATGAGAACATGAGAACAGCACTGGGAGGGAAAATACTTCACACACAATCTCAACCTGAAAAGAAGCTGCTGTTCAATCAGGTTCAGGTGAAGACACAGAGTGTTTACACAGTTCATCAGATAAAAAACGTTTCACTGTGTAAAATAATTCCTATTGAGAAGTTTAATTTTTCAGTTGATTTGTTTTCATCACATCAAACATGTAGCGTGATGTAAAAGTACTCAGATCCAAAGTTACTCTTCCCACACATGTCTGTTTGAACTCATAGGTTCTGACCCAGATTTGTTCTGATTCTGAAGGTTCTGAATTTGAGCCATGTTCACACTTGACCAGCGACGTCCTGAAAAACACCTGATTTTCAAGCTGCTGTTGATGTTTTACACTGTTTTCCCTCAGTTCCTTTCTCAGAGGAAACGGACGAGCTGCTCACAGCCAGAGGGAGTTAAAGGTAAGAAATAATGTCTCACTTCCTGTTGAAGTGAAACAGAAGAGCTGTAACTGCAGAGGCCACTTTCTCTCCAACATGTGACGCTTCGATCAATCAGTTTATTTCAGAGGTCGGATTGAAAACAGAGGCCTTTTCACAGCGACACCTCTGAAGCACAGGTGTCAACGATAATCAGCCAACAAACAGAGGAAACTGAAGCTGAAACACCTCAGTCAGATTCATCCTTCATTCGACCGTTCACACCTGAGCTTTTCACACTGACACATAAATTCAATGAGAAAAGTTTTTCATACTTGCTTGAATCTGAGTCCATGTGTTCACACAGTGTTGACCCTCTCTCCATCCTCACTGTGATCGACTGAGTCTGTCCAGGATGAACCTTTCATCATGATCCTCTCACCTGTTACCAATGAACCTGTTCACCTGTGGAAGGATCCACACAGCTGTTTCTGGATCAGTCTGTTGTTGATCCTGTCCTGACGTGTCTGAAACATGCTGCTGCATCAGATTCAGAATCAGCAGATATTTACAACACTCAATGAAGCTGATGATCAAATATTAAATATATTGTGATTGTTTAAAAAATGCTAAATTACAGAGATTTTGAATAAAAAAAGTTACTAAACTTTTGCCCAAACAGGATCAATCATGTGACTACAGCTCTTCTGCCTGACATCATCTCATCTGATGACATCATCGAGCAAGCTGCTTCGTCCGAGTCGTCGCAGTGAAATAAAGAGAAACGGAAGACGTCAGGTTTTATAGAGAATTATATTGATACAACGGAGGATGTGACTGGGTGGATGTGAGGCCGAGTTCAGCAGCAGTGACAAACACTACAAGCACGGCTGCTCAGGACGTCCATCTACAGCAAGTACAAACCTAAAAATGAGACGCACGCTACAATCATTTCCAGAGGCAACTCTCTACATGTGGACATTTTTTAAACTGCTTCAATACATGGTAAAAAAAAAAAAAAAGAGAGAAAAGGTATCAATATACAGAACTGTAAACAAAAAGGTCTTCTCTGAAAGTAAAATGACACGATTAACGTCACATAAAGGATAATGTTTAATCTCTTTCCGTTTTAAAAAGTGTGACACAGGGAATGACTGATCAGCAATGTTGCTTTATGGGAGCACTTTAATAATAATGTGGGCGGGTAAAGGCTATACAACATCCCCCCAGTCAGCATCCAACACAACAACAGAACATGGAACAGACAGAAGAGACTATTTACAAGAGTGAGCTTTTTTTCTTTTTCTGTTAAAATGGATTCTACGTAATGTGGCGAACATCATCACAATGCAACAACCCACAGCTGATGATACGATGTACGGGCGTAGTGTGCGTGTGGTATCTGCGAGTGTGTGAATCTGTGTAACAGTAGGAGCGTCGGCGTATGAAAAGTTTAAAAAGTTCAATGTCCATATTTTCTTTCCTACGTCATCCCTCCGTGACGTCAGAGCAGACGCGCACTCGTCCTTTCTCCGCCGTGTTTTCGCTCATCTTCGTCGCCCCGCTGCCTTCTTGCGACCCTGAGGAAGAGAGGAAACAGCAGGATGAAAACTGTGGACAGGAAACTGTTCACACACTCTTCTACACCTCTCAGATGAGTCTAAAACAGGGGTTTTCAAAGTGTGGGATAGTGAGCCTCCCTAAAGAGAACTCAAAAGCATGCCGTGTGTGTGGATAAATATCTTTTTTTTAAAAACACATTTTTAACATCTTTATGTTTTAACATCTTTTTAAAACACATTTTAGCATCTGTTTTTAACATATTTTAACAGAGATTTTTAATATCTTTTTGAATACATTCAATTTAAGGCCTCTTTGTGCAATTCCTCAAATCAGATAATAAACAGATCAACGTCAGTCAGATATTTTTTTTTATCATAGCGGCTTGGTCGTTAAACTTTGGTGCTTGGTTTCAATATGACGCCGGAGTTTACATGGTGGCATACTGTCGTTAGCTAGCACCTCTTTGCAGATAACACTCTGTGGCAGCGGAGCATCATCAGGACCAATACATGAAAAGTCAAACTTTAAATAATCAGGGTCATACTTTTCTGCTCGCCCCAGACTCTGTGTCCTCTCTCACTTTCACTTGAAATACTAAAAATCCATCCATCTTGTCTCTTGTCAGATGTTTACACTTTTTTTTCTTTTCAGGTTTATTTTTTCACTCGCCGCGCCTCCCCTGAAGTCCTCTGGCGCCCCCCGGGGGATGCGCGTCTCACACTTTGAAAACCGCTGGTCTAAAACATACGACTCATGTGACACTCTGCTACCTTTGGTGTTGGCTCGTCCTCCTGCTCCTCCTCCTCCTCTTCCTCCTCCTCCTCAGAGTCGTCTTTAGGAGCAGCTGCCTTCGACCGCCCGCCGCGCCTGCACGCCACAGAGGGGGGACACGGGGAGTCAGGGTGGGTCAACATGGGGCGGAGGCACATTCACATTCACACTCAAACACACACAGAGACACACACACAGACAGACACAGAGACACACACAGAGACACAGACAGAGACACAGACAGAGACACACACAGAGACACACACAGAGACACACACAGAGACACAGACAGAGACACACACAGACACAGACACACACACAGAGACACAGACACAGACACAGACAGACAGACACAGACAGACAGACAGACACACAGACATAGACACAGACAGACACACAGACATAGACACAGACACACAGACATAGACACAGACACACAGACATACAGACATAGACACACAGACATACAGACATAGACACACAGACATAGACACACAGACATAGACACAGACACACAGACATAGACACAGACACACAGACATAGACACACAGACATAGACACACAGACACACAGACATACAGACATAGACACACAGACATAGACACACAGACATAGACACACAGACATAGACACAGACACACAGACATAGACACACAGACACAGAGACACACACACACACACACACACACACACACACACACACACACACACACACACACACACACACACACACACACACAGTCAGTGGTGCTGTGGTCGAACAGCTCCCGACAGTCTGTGTAATTCTGCAGGTTTTGTTTTGGCGTCGCTTCAGACTCGAGTTGATCAAAATGACTAAATGACACTTCTCTCAGCACTGTTTTCCTCCAGCAGGTGTAAAACAGGCTCCTGGTCGGCCACTATGTGTCGCTGTTGTGTCTGCCGTATTTTCTTCTTCTGCGAAGCGTCTTATTCCATCATGTTACATTAACGACTGACTAACAGCTGATTCAGTCTCTCAGACAGAAGCTTTATGCAACAGGAACAATTAAATGACTATAGAAAGTTTTACTATAAGTTCTACTGAAGTCAAAGACCAGATCTACAGATACGCTGCTGGTCCCTGGTCTAATCCATCCTGTGGTCCCGGCTACTATTTGAGAAGTTACAAGATGTTACTTTAGAGAAGAATGTGTTCAACATCTAGATCTTACATCAGCAGACACTAATTTTTCTAATAAGTCGACATTGTGTTAAGAACTTCTCAGAAAGATGTGACTGGTCTTGTCCACTTCAGTCAGGTTAGCAGTTAGCAGTTAGCAGGCGTGGACAGGCACAGAGCCTGTGGGTCTTACGCTGGTTTCTTGGCGGCTGGCTGAGCGGACTTGGGCGGGCGTCCTCTCCTCTTCTGTGGCGTGGACTCTGCTGACTCGGAGCTGTGCAAAGAGACAACATGTAGACCAGAGTTAGAGTCAGAGACGAGTCTTTCCACAGCTGTGGAATCAAACAGCAGCCGTCTCTTGTCTTCGGTGTCTCACCCTTGTGATCGCCGCGGCGCTCTGGCTTGTCTTCCTCCTCTGGTCTTCAGCTCCATGTTTTCACTGCTCCTGTCGTCCTCGTCCTCCTCGTCCTCGGCTTCCTCCTCCGCCCTCTCCTCCTCCTCCTCCTCCTCCTCGTCCTCTGGTGGGGGAGCCGCCTTCTTCCTGCCCCTCTTGCCCTTGGGGGGCGTGTCCTGGCTGGCGGCGGCAGACTTCGGAGGCCGGCCCCGGCGCCCTTTCTTGGGCGGGCTGTTTTGCTCGTCCTCCGGCCGGTTGTCCTCGTCCCACTGGTCCTCGGACTCGGCCGCCGTGGTCGTGTTGGCCGCCGCCTTCTTGCGTCCGCGCTTGGGCTTGCTGTCCTGGTCGTCGCTGGGGGGCACGCCACGTTTGCGACCGCGGGGCTTCTCCATATCCTGTAAGAGAAAGAAGACATAAGAGCTGAGGGGAGACTTCAAACATCTTCATGAATGAACATGAGAAACAAGATAAAAAACATACAAGTACATTTCTGTAAAACACTTGAAAAATATGGAACATTCATGTTATTCAACAGAGGTAACCTTTATTTTTGAGTTTTTGCAGAACAGAAAATAGCTGAACTACATTGATTCAGATCTAAAGTGTAACAGGTCTGAGGCCGTTTATGATCCTGTCTCGACTTCAGTCCAGCTGGTGTTTGCACAGTGGAATCAAAACACGAACACATGAGGGTTTATGACTGCGACACTCGAGTGGATCCCAGCGACGCAGCCCACTCCTACCTGACCTGCACCATGGCGTCCTTCAGATGACGCGTTTCCTTTATTTGTGCAGTCGCACCATAAAACATGTTAGTTTTTCATTACATTACTCAGCTTCTCCAAATCGGCTGTTATTGCAAACACAAGCCATTTCATTGCTGCCTGTTTGTTCTGTGGTGTCATGGCTGTTTTAATGACAGTAAGACGATGGAACTCGCGCCTCAGTTCTTAGAAACTGAGCAAATATAATAAAAAAATAACAATCCCAGAGATCTCTTCAACCGCGGAGACGAAGAATCTCAACAGGACTCTGATAACAGAGGACAGTCCATCAGCTTGGACTCAATACTGTGATGTTCTCTGGGATGATTACTGGACACAAAAAGCTCAGAGAGGCTCTCATTGGTCACGAGGACATGACGACCAATCAGACGCTCACTTCCATTCTGATAAAACACACAAATAACTTTTCATCCTAAAACCAGTCTGAGACGGTGAAAAGACAACACTGAAGCTCTGCTGCTGTCGTATTAACCAGTCTCACATCAGATCAGTGCATGAAGAGGTTCTGATACCTTGTCAGTGCTGTCTGCTCTCTTCAGGGTGATGTCCTCGTTTTCACTATGATCCATCTCTGTGCTGTCATGCCTGAAACACAGTCATTATTCATGGTTACTATTTCATATACAACTCAAGGTGCAACAGGACACAGAAGTCGCCTCCTTCTCTGCCCCTGAGTCTCAGTGAACATTCATCCATTCATGTGCAGGTTCAGAGGTCGAGCAGCTGAGCGTCTGGGTAAAGTCCTGTCATCACCATAGACTGTATAAAATATGGACGTAGTGTCCGTGACGTCACCCATAGGTTTCTGAAGAGCAAAAATGAAGCAAATCGTAGTGCGTAGCCATCTTGGTAGCCTACCTCCGGTTACTCCAAATATGGACAAAGAGGTGGAGCGAGGGCGGAGCTGAGGCGGGTCGAATGAACGCTATTGGCTGAAAAAAGCCGCTTTATTCGAAATAATCAAACTAGCTACGGCTAACCAGCTAGGTTAAATGCTAAATATCGTTGCTAGCCGGCTAACCCCACGACGATCTCTTTCCCAAACTCAGTGACTAGAATTAGCCGGGGTGACGCCCTTTAGACCGTCAGTGGCTAGTTGTCAATCAAAGTGGCGCCACTTAGATTGACAGCTATGAATTGTGCATAATGATGTATGCTGTATATTTTAAACGAACGCCTTATAAAAAAAATCGAAACAGAACAGAAAAACAGCTTATGAGACTAGAGCCATGTTTTGAACCAGGCTGTAAATATGTTTTTTTCTGTCGTAAAATCGGACATTTTAACATGGGGCTCAAATGTAATTGACTCCCTTCTGCAGCCTGCTCTAGCGGTTATTCAAGGAACTGCAGTTTTTTTGCACTTCCGCATTGGCTTCATTTTTCAGCGCCGGAGGTTGCTGCTTGGTCAGCCTCCAGGTCTTTAGAGGAGCGTGTTTTTACTCGTCTGGTACCTGGTCTTGCTGCGCTGCGGGGAGCCCGGGTTGGACGAGGAGTCGTCGTTGCTGGCAGTCTCCATACGAGAAGCTTTACTCTGCAGCTGCTTCCCTGCCGAGGACAGCGGCTTGTTCACTGCACCCAGGACGTTGGCCGACTTGGGCTGGAGGGGGGAGAGAGGACGAGAGCCTCAGTGAGATGTGTGTTCCATCCAGGCAGAGAGAGGATGAAGAGGTCTGATTAAACTCACCTTTCCTGGGGTGAAGAACGACTTCATCTCTGGTGGGAGATAATTTTTTGTGTTGCTGAAATTCTGAGACAGAGAACAACGTTTTATTAGTGTCTGTTAGTGTGAAGAGAACAAGTTTAAAACCCCTGAAACGAGCTGAGGAGAAGGTTTGCTTCTGCTGAACAGTCTCATCAGTTTAGATGCGTGAAACAAGCCTGTGTTTACACTAAAAACTAGGTTCTTAGCAGCTGCCACAAGCAGGAAAATACAAATGATGTGTGTTTCTCTTTTAATTAACACTTTTCAAAGAGGTGCATCCATTAGTGCCTATAAGCCTTAAAGAGAACGTGCAACTTGAGCCATCATTTGAAAATCGAAGCTGCAGCTCAGCTCAAACATGACAAACTGCTTCTGATGGGGGTTTTTTAGGGAAGCCGGTTCCAGTGGAGTCCACCAACCTTGTCGGGTTTGGTGAAGAAGCAGGAGGGCAGCACGGGGTCCTTCGGGGACTCCAGGCTGTAGGTGGTGCTCTTTGACATGATGATGTGCATGGCCACGTCACACACTGTGTAGAGTTTCTGTCGAGGAGACACAGGCTGGAAGTCAGCACGGCTGTGAAGGCAGTGAATATGGACTTCCTGTGTATTATACGTTGATGTGTACCTCGTTGGTTTTGGGGTCGCTGGGGGCCTGGGCGTCTTTCGTCTGTTTGATGTTTTCCACCATTTTCCTGATGAAGGCGTGGCTGTTGTTCTCATTCTTGGCCATGATGATCTCAAGGACGAACCACAGAGCCCTGGTGAGGAGGGGAAGGTGGACATCAGCTTAGAGGGCTCTGAATTCCAGCCATAAACTTCTTTGGATACTGCAGAAGCAATTTATGAGTAATGGCAATAATAAAATGGTAATAGCATGGAGGATTCTCCGCGGGGGCAAAAGTGATTATTCAGTGCTTAGTGTTTTTATAGCCAACAGAGCTGCATGTTTAATTTATAACAAGCCTATTTCTCATTTCCCTTTTATCGTCAGTGTTATCAGCGAGCAACAGCTTCCCATCCACCACTCACTCTTTGATTTCTTTGAGCTGCTCGATGTCCTGCACTTTGACGTAGTCTGGGTCATGTGCCAGCAGGTGGATGGTGTAGGGCACCACATACTCCGGCAGCAGAGAGAACAGCTTGTCTGTTGACACACACACACACACACACACACACACACACACACACACACACACACACAGACACACAGACACACAGACACACACACAGACACACAGAGACACACACAGACACACACAGACACAGACACAGACACACACAAAGGCAAATATTACAGCAGCACTGCCTCATCACGACTGTGCTAATGATAACTGTCACTGAGCAGCAGATCTCACTCATTTTCCTCAGGTCAATTTCTTCATTATAGTCTATTCACTTATTTTCATATCTGCCTTTCAAATATTCTTGATGCATAAACACAATGTAGAGATTGCAAATTAAACAATGGAGGGCGTGTCTCATGCCAGAGTTTCACGGCTGTCACATTGTGTTCAGGTGATTTACCGCTGATGGCCGCGTGCTGTTTGAGGTACTCTCTGCGGATGTTGACGTTTTTCACCAGGCACTGGCGAGCGTGAGCCCTCCTCTCTTTGACGGGGTCCTTGGCACACAGAGCGAACACTGCCATGTATTCCAGAGGCAGGCGGAGGCGGCACAGGCCCCGGTGGAGCTTCTGGGAAAAACACTGTCGCACCTGGTAGCACTCATCCTGGAGAGCAAGAGGAAGACGAACGGAAAAACAGCGATAATCAGGAGGAGGAGGCGGGTGATGAAATGGTTTAGGGAAATATGGGGAGGGAGAGAATCCCACCCAATGGCAGCGCCTCATTTCAAAACAATACGAAATCAGAACCACAACAGCAGAAAATCAGAGGCAGAGGCTGAAAGGAGCTTCACATGAAAACAGGCGGCTCTTACGTTGATGACGAGCGCACACAGCTGATACTGCTCCAGTGTGATGATTTCGTGATAGCAGGGCTCCTGCGCCAGTTTCAGCAGGGCACACGCCGCCGCCAGCCGCAGCCTCGACATGTCAGGTTTACTGGAGGAGGAGGAGGAGGGGAGGGGGGGGGGAGGCAGAGGAGACAGAGTAAACAAGGATTTCTTTCTATGTCTGCAAATGTGTTTACACTGACGTCCCCCTCAGGCTCCACAACAACATTCAAATCCAGCGCTGCACTGAATATTATGGGATTATCATGTGAAGACAAAGCTGTGTCTGTGGCTGACACACACAGGACCTTCAGGCTGGTCTAATGAAGAAGTGCAGCTGTTTACCCCATCCTGCCCTGCTCCGTCAGGTCTCCGTCACTGTGCAGGATGGCAGTCAGCATCCTCAGGGTGGAGTTGCCCGACTTGCTCTGGTTGTTCTTCACGCCTAGTAACCACCTCACCATCAGCTTGATGCCCTGGATCTAAGCAGAGGAGGGGAAAAGGTCAAAGATCATTCATGGGGCAACATCAGTGGAGTTACAGTGTTCAGACCCAGGGCAGATGTCTGGTGAATAAATGAGGTGATGATGTGATCATAAAATGAAAGAACTCTTCAGACAGTTTTCAGGAGATACACCAGGGTGCGCTGCTGACCTTGGCCAGAGTCTCCGGGGACACCTCATCATCAGGAACCCAGAGCTTGGTTGTCTTCTTGCCTGGGATCTACAGACAACACAGACAACACTGTAAGACTTCCTTCACATGATATGAACACAGACCGCAGACACTGATCCTAGAACACATCATAACACATGTTATTGGGACATAGTACTGTTCTCAAATAAACAATAACTCATGAAGGATTTTCAGGTCTTAAGAACAAATAACTGACATTTCCTTGGACTCAACAGGAGCCTGGTATATAAATACATGATGTGTGTACCCTGTCGTTCATGAGCAGATCCTTCACAATGAAGTTAGCGACTAGAGATTTGAGCGGTGCAGCGAACTGTTCCGGGGCCAGCTGGGCCAGGTGTCCCAGCGTGGTCAAAGGAGTGATGAGCTGCTCCAGGTTAGCCGGGTCCAGGCCTTTGTGCAGAGGCTGGAGAGACACAAACACACCACCATTCACTGACTGTTCAATGCAGATCTACTACTGGTGACCGTCTTCATTGTCACGGTCAAAAAAGAAACAACGTTCCTCCATAACCAGATGACTAAGACAGTGCAAAGTCAAAACTGTAGTTAAGAAGTGTTTCAATAATTTAAAATGTAAACAAGAGCTGTTGCAGCTGTAAAACGTGTAAAACTGAGCTCAAGTTTAGGAACAGGTTTGTTCATCATTCTCATTTTAGTGTCATAGGAAAATTCAGATGCATCAGTGTGACATCATTTCATTTCCAGGACGACTGACTGTAGCTGAAGTGAACACTGGGTCCACCTTGAGGTGAATCGTCTTTTATGAGTAAGTACAAAGCTAAAGCGGTGGGGCTGACTCACCTCGAAGATCTGGGCGAAGTGAGTGTCTCTGTTGGTGAACATGGCGTTGATGCAGTGGATGGCATACTTGGCCTGGCGAGGGGGGCCTCTCTTGGCTTTGGCCTGTAGTACCGGCAGCAGAACACTTGGGGGAGCAAGAGGGAGGGCACCATTAGAAACCACAGGAAGCACTGTCACATGTCATGAAGAGTGCAGCACGCTCAAGAGCTTCAGTCCAAAATCTGAATAAGCACGATGTTGACATGTATGAACAAAGAGAGTGTGACTGCAGACATCCTGCTGTGAGCCAGAGAGCGGACGGCAGCGTCATCCAGGCCGGGATACGTACGATTTGATATGAGGAAAACTCTCTTCCATCTTGCTGCCTGTGTTCTTGAAGATCTGCAGCGCAGCCTCGGCCACCTTCTCGTCGTCCATCTTCAGACAACCCAGCAGGGACTCGAAGGTTTCTGCTGAGTGGAACGACACCGGGTGTGTGAAGGACAGCACCTGTGGGAGATTAAAACAAAGGCAGGATGTCTGATAAATGTGTAATAGCAGAATTTCATTTTGTTAACTGGAGCAGCAACATGAGATCATACAATGACAGACATTTTGTACATGATGTCAGGCCTTTACCTTCAGCAGCTCCAGCCCTGCTCTGATGGCCTCTTCAGTGGGGACGCCTTCCTCCTCATCATCAGCTGTTCCGTCTATAGATTTGTTCACCTGTTTTATCAAAGCACTGATGGAAAGGAGAGAAATAAAAGTCAAAGTACTGCACAACTGAATCAAATATCTCTGACACGTGTAGCCTTAAAGTTGTATTATGGGACGGACGGACGGACAGACAGACAGACAGGCAGACAGACAGACAGGCAGACAGGCAGACAGACAGACAGGCAGACAGGCAGGCAGACAGACAGGCAGACAGACAGACAGTCAGACAGGCAGGCAGGCAGGCAGACAGACAGACAGTCAGGCAGGCAGACAGACAGTCAGACACACACACACCTGATGGACTCTGTGTCGATGTGCACAGGAGCGATCCTCTCCAGCAGGAACTTGACCATCTCCAGGAAGGGATTGCTGGGCTGTTTGGGGCTGCCGAGCTTTTTAGTGATGTCTCGCTGAAAAGGTGACAAACAATAAAAGAAAACAATCAAAACAATGACTCCGGCATTATTGACAATCCCACTGTGTCACACCTGTGAAGTAGTACTCTAAAACCACAAGCACCTAATGTGATACTTTACCTGTTGCGCTCCAATACATTTAATCTGAAGGTCATTCACCATGTTCACTTCATGTCTTAATGAACCCCCCGGTCATGATAACAATCTGACTAGTTCTTGTAATATTTCTGTATCATTTGAACACACAGGCTTCAACTAGAGGCCAACAAGAGAGAGACTAGTGTCTTGTTTCACTTTTACACCACTGTAATTATTTTAATATCTCCATCATCTCTAATGCACAAAATCAGTTTAATAACTTGGAAACAATGTGAAAGAGACAAATTAAGGTGCTGGAGAGAAAAATCTTCTCACATCAGATGAGTGTATAGAAGCTACTTTCTCCTCGCAGTGCGACTGTGGCAGAACATCCTGCCTTTAACAGCCTTTTTAAACTTCAAATACTGACTCAAGGCTCAATACTGCACTACTGAAGTTAAGAGGTTTTCCTTTCTACTACTTCAAAGTACAATATGTGCTGTTTGAGACATTGGAGAAAATGTTTCTGGAGTCCAACAAATCCAAGGTTAGCAAAACTTTGAGGGTATCAATTAGAGTAAAAACAAAGTCGGTGGAGGGATGACAGCATTTCAATTAGAGGGCACTGCACTGTGATCTGGGACACAAACGTCAATACTCACCACACAGACTTCAGCCTGCTTGCAGGAGCAGGAGGGGCTGACCAAGGTTTCCAGCTGATCTCTGATCCGCTCGTCATCGTCCAGGACCTGAGCCAGCTTCTTCACAAAGTCCTGAGCCTTGCCCGGGTCTGGCAGATTCCCTGAAGACACACAGAATTAAAAGCTGATGTCATCCTGCTTCAGCAACTTCATTACCAATGCTGCTCTTTTATCCCCTCTTAAGCTACGCTAACAACTCGATGCGAGTTTTAATGCGTGCGATGGCTTACTTGTGATCACCATGACTTTGGCGAAGACGGCCTTGCTCGATGCTTCGGACTGCGACAGATACACAAACACAACAGAAGGGTGGTTTAGAAACATGAGCTGAGGGCATATTAAACTTTCAGCTTCTTACATTGTGCTTCAGTCGGACTTACCTTGGGTTTTTTGATTAAGTCCAGCAGGTCCTTGACGTGGTGTCTCAGCAGGTTCTGGCACTTCCACATCTCATTCAGAGCTCTGAGAGGCACAGAGGAGGAAAACAAAGCCCTTCCTTCAGAACACTTCGTCCACACAGTTCAAACCTGATGTGATCTGGAGACAAGCTTTTCCAAACCTTCACATCCTGTCTTTCTGCTTAGGTCTGTGAAAAGGACTTACTTGACAGCGTTTGTGTCCAGGGTGGCATACAGGTAATAAAGACACTTCATTCGTTCAGTGGTTTCCAGGTTGTGAGGAACCATGTACTGAGCAAAGACCCGCTCCACCAGCAACCTGCACACAGAGGGAAACATCGAAGGAGGAATTTAGATATAATGAAGAATAACTGTTTTTCTTAAGGCCTTGAGCTGAGAGCTCACTCATTACAATACCATTAGATTTTTAAAATAGGATTAACCACACCAGGATCAGACATTAAGGCGGCTGAGGAAGAAGTGAGGGGGAAAAGTAAGTAAATAAACAAGAACAAATCAATTTTATAAGTTCTCTCAAAACCTCATATCCTGACACAAGTCCTCTTATATGCACATAACAAAACATGTCACAATATGACACAAATCCTGGAAATTCAATGGATGAATAGTCCACATGAAAAGGCCCATTTATTATTACGTTATACTCATATTTGAGATTTTCATCCTTCTGTTTAGAAGCTGAGGTCACTGGAGTTTGGGTCTGTCGAGGACCAGTAAGAGACCGGTTTGCTGCATAATTTGCAAAGCACAGTTTTCTGGTCCGTGTCAGACTTTTCATACCCAAACCAAAGCCATGCCACAGTAGCAGCCCCTCTTCTAGCTCCCAGCCCCTCGTTAAGTCTTGGCAGGGCAGAGTCCTCCCCCCGCTCAGAGTCACGCTCTCTCTCCTCAATGTTTGTTTGGGTTGACTTCATGCAAATGTCTTGCCTGCATCTGTGCCGTGTGGAAGGATGCACAGTGCCGTCCAAACCATGAAGAATATTGTTGGAAAGTCTTGACAAAAATAAATATTGCACATCTCTAAGTTCCCTGTCGAATCGTTCTGCTCATTATCAAATATTTATGCATGAATTAGATTGTAGTCCCTCATCAAATATATCAGCCACGTCTAATGAAACAGATTTCTCATCAGTCCAGATACAAGCTCACATTTTAACACCTCTCATAATAAAAAGACATTTTCAGACACTCTGTGGTCTTAAATTTTGAATAGGAGGTTTTGAGGGAGAATCTGCTGAGTGTGCATGAGTAGTTCAATGCTTCAACGCTGCTCAAGTTTCATACAGTCACACACAGGAACTGCCTGCTACAACACAGACTTTTCCTGTTGGCAGCCGAGCAGCTCCACTGCAGCACAGCGATCAACAGGAGAACTCCACCTGAGACGCTAACGTTTCATGGAGCATTTCTGTGTGTTCTGTGATGAAGGTGGCCACGTTGCTTCAACATGGCTCATCTACTTTTAGCTTGTGACATTTTGCAGAATGGCTTTCAGCAGCTCCCACAGAGAGGAGCTGTGTGCAGGTCGAAAAACAATAACACACCAAAGTTTCCTGCTCAAAGTGAAGCGAGTGATGCAGCAGAGTGCTGTCTGGCTGCTCCATTGACTGAAAACATCATGGTGCCCTGAGGCTCCTGTTGGTGGCCAAATTGGTGTCTCTCCTTCTAGATTGTTCAAACTGAACTGACAATCAGTTTGAGTGCAGCGAGAGCTCTTTGGATTCTGGATTTTACTGTTCGTGTTTGAGGCAGGTGAAAAGTGTTGGGCACATTAGCAAAGTCTGCTGTAAAGTATCTCAATGTGATGTCATCATTAATATTAATCATAGTGAGTCGGCTGCTTATCCATGGAATAAGACAAATTCAAACAAAATTAAGTGCAGAAATCCAAAGGTACATCGCCAATAGCCCAAGGCACACACGGAAGCTGTGGTTGAGCAAATGAGGAGCAACTCATTCAAAGAACTCACAGAGAGGCTAATCAGCATCTTTTAGGAAACAGATTTAAATGCTCTGCCTGTTAAACACTTGCCCCCCAGGTACCAAACGCTCCACTGAAATTCATGAAGGTGTTGATTTTCCTACAGTTTTAACATAACAAACAGGAGCACAAACCTGTCATCGATGCTGTTCTGGTAGTAGATATGGAGCAGCTTGTCTTTGATCCAGGAAATCTGTTTGGAGGCCTCCCTCCCTCCCTCTCCCTGCAGCGAGTACTTCCTGTAGATGGATGCCAGGCCCATCATGGCTTCCTTACGTACACGCCACTGATGAAGAAGGATGGGAGAAGATAAAGGGAGGGACATTCCCAGTTAGGACTAGTTATATGAGAAGTTATAGAACAAAAGTGTCATACAACTAGAGCTGGGTGTTAACTCAGTAAGAAGTCAGAAATGTTAACAGGCAGTCAATAAGCTATTATATAACATGTAGTCTCATAGTGTCTGAAAACATGTGCAAACAAACATGGGGGACACCAAAAACTAGTCAATTCCAACTTTGTTATCCCACCAGGGGACATTTGGTAAAATTTAAAATGCTGAGACATAAAGCACCTGCTGCTGGCCGCCACACGAGCAGCGTCCTCCAAGCTCCTCCCCCTTTACTCAAAAAGTACAACTACAAAAAAAACACCCCTAAATGTATCATTTGAAACACTATCTAGTAAAGCACGCAGAGTGTAAACGCTTAGAATGCACTCTCACCAGCAATTAGACCCGTCCCCTGGAGCGAGCCCAGAGGCACCTCAGCAACAAACAGTCACATAACTATGTGCTTTCCCCTTTGCAAACAGACACATCACAGATGCAGATGCTTTTCTTTAATAGGTACCATTGAACAGGAGCAATTCTAACACTTCACACCCAGTATTCATAAGATATGATGATATAACTGTCTTTGCCATATCACCCCAGCCTACATACTGACACAGAGAACGTGCAGACACTTTGAAGCACACACAATATTTGCCCACTTACTCTCTTGTCCAAGGTCCTCTCCTTTACAAAATTGAGCAGAGCATCGTTGACGAGAGACAAGTCTTTCTTCGCAGCAGTTACAATGGAGACAATGACATCATGGCGAATGGCCTCCTCTGGGTCATGTGATCTGACCCTCAAGTATTCTGGGATAGAAAACAGGAACAAGTGAGTAGGATGTGAGAGAAGCAGCCACCTTGAACACAGACAAAATACCCAGCAAACGCTTCTCATTTCTTCCAAATTACACACTCAGACAGAACAATGAGCTCGTAGCTTGTTATTAAGAGCTTGTGAGCAGAATCAGCTCCACACTGAGGGAAAGTAACTCAGCACTGATCGCAGTGGCTTTAACGCAGAAGCACTCTCAAGCTCGAGCATTTCAGCTGATGTACCTGTGAGGTCTTTGGCCAGGTCCGGGTGGTTCATGAGACAATGACTGGCAAACTTCACACACTCCAGTCTGATAGGCACATGGATGTCATTGAACCTTTAGGGAGAAGACAGGAATGTTAATGTTGGCAGCTCAGCAAGGTAAGACACACACAAGCATGAAGGCAAAAACCTAAATAATCCAGCAGGTGTTTGCAGCATGCACGTGTCTCAGGAGGCCAAATTTAAGACTTTGTACTGCAGCAAAAGGCACAAATCAAGAGACCAATCTCACAAAACAAGCATATTTTACACTGAACGTATAAGTTACAACAATGACAATAACAAGCAATAATTGCATGTTGAAAAAAAATTAAGATCCATAGCTCTCTGAAAGTATCAAATCGGTGTATTTCAAGGATTTTTGGACGTCATAACCACAACCCTGAAACCCACCTGCCCAGGTAACACTGCCAGAGTGGTTTGTTCTGCGCGGCCAACTCGGAGTCCTTGGCTCCAAACATCTTAGCCAGCAGCTTCACCACCTGCAGCCTCTCATCATTATCATTACTCTGCAGACACACAGAGGGAAGAGGAGAGAGGCAGAGAGAAAAATGATGCACAGACTTTGGCTGTTTCCTGTGGACACACACGCCAACTCATTTACATGCACTACACTGGAAACATTACCATTTTCACAACACACAAAGGCAGCACTTTCGCTGGTATCAATCTTGTTTTAGAACGAGCTCAGAAGAAGAGGAAATGGCAGAAACAAGGAGAAGTGAAGACAAAGGAGGACGAGAGCAGGAAAGTATTGGGGAGAGAAAACAATGGAGGAGAGATAAAGATGAACAGAGTGAAGGTGAGACAAAGAATGAGCGAGCAGGAGAGAGACAGAGCGCGAGTGTGTCGTCTGTGGGGGAGAGATTTTATCGCAGCTATTATTTTGAGGAGACAGCAGTGATCTACACTCCCTCTGAACAGTTAATGAGCGTTATCCATCAGCAGGATGCCTTTATGAGACACTGCAGAGGCAACATTATGCTGACTGGCTGACTTCTTTATCTTTCTAATATGAATCAACAAACCTGCAGAGAAAGTGAAAATGTGCAATTCTGTGGGTAATAGGTCTGAGAATTCCAGTTCGTAGTCTGGTGTGTGGATAAACTCATAATATCAATATAAACAGAAGCACTGCTGCGGCTTCCATCTCTGCATATTACAACGAAATCTAATTTATTTATCTGTCAAGAATCCTAATAAAACGCAGTAAGTTGTTTTGCACAAACGACACCGTACTAACAACATGACATGACGAATGTCAGACTCAGCTCTAAACACCACAGGTTTGAGAAGCAGTTTGGTGCTTTGGATACCTTCAGTTTAAACTCGAGCTGCGGCAGCACTGACAGCAGCAGGTGGCTGTCGATGTTGTAAAGCTCCAAGATGAGGTCAAACACGTGTTCGGACAGATCGCTGACCGAGGTCTTTCCCAGCATCAGCACCTGGTTGAAGAACTGACGAAGAAGACACAGAGGGAGGAAAAACAGTTAATGCTGATCTAAAGAGAGATGCGACACGGTCCTGCATGTCAAACTGAGACTCTTCTGACAAATGGCTGTGCTGTCATGGCAGCCTGAGGATCTGCATATGTCTCTGCATGAAACACACACTCAGATTACACCAGCTGTCAAGAGATGGGAGGAACTAAGGATGTACAACAGAAAAGTTCTCGTTTCCTGCTCCTGCTCCGTGGTGGGGTCAAAGATCAGGTAGAGACCAGCAGCTCTGGGGCCGGTGTGGGTTTAGTGTTTTACTCCAGCACACGTCTGCTCTGCATTAACCCAGGTCAAACTCCAGTTGTGAGACAACTCAAAACCGAGCATTCCACCCTTTTCCAGGAGCCTCATTAAATCTTCATGTCCCACACTGAAGCAGCATGTAAATGATTGTGTACTTGCTAACAGCTATTCTAATGTCTAACATAGTGTCCAACCTCTTACAGTACCAAGACATTTCTCTAATGGCTGGTATGGTTGAAACACGAGAGAAACTTTGAAGCTACATTATGCATCATTTCACCAATAACTGTTACAGATCTGAAAAGAATCATCTCTATATTTTATCAACATAGCAGAGAGGACAAAAACAAAGAGGAATGTGTCAAAGACTGAATCTTACATTGGTGATATACGGTTCAATAGCCTGAGCAGTCCTCTTCAGCAGAGCCTTGGCCAGGTCATACGCTTGTTTATTCAAATTCTAGACAGACAGAAACAATAGTTGGTAAATAAAACAGCAGAAAACAACGAGAAAGTAGGAACGTGTGAAAAATAAGGGTGTAGTTGATCATTCTTGTTTTCCACTCAGAGAATCCCATCAGGACGACTGCAGCAGGCACAGATGTCCTCGGATGTGCACAAACTGTAAAGCTGCTTTACCTCTTCTCACCTGCAGGGGTCTCATTGAATTACAGGGCATGGAAAATGATATTGGCTTCAGTCTACAGACAACATCAGCTCACTTCAGGCTGTCTGCTCCTGAGCCCTTTCTACTTGTATAAACATTCACAGTGGGATTATGTGTGTATATATGACTGTGTTGGTGCACGCACCTTGTGTGCTGGAACCAGGTTGACCAACACAGTGTCCAACAGCTCCTGCGACACAGTGTCTCCCTCGCAGATGATGGAGCTCATCAGGTCCACCATATGCATGTGCACCTTTTGGTTGTGGCCATTGCTAGCAAGGCAAGAAGGGTCAAAGGTCAACGACGGCATCATCACATGACTTAAAATCAAATATTCAACACTGGATCCTATTTGGACAGCAACTTAAAATGGACTGGGTTTAAATCAAAATGTCAATACATCAAGCATTCAGCACAAGAATCTGGCTTTTTCAGTGCACCACGGCTGAGATTTGCTTTGCAGGCAGCAGGCGTTTTGTTGGGTTTTCACTTGCTGGATGGCTCATTTTGAAAACAAACTGGCCTCACCCAAACAGACTGCAATGCACTGATCACACAGAAGGTGGGTGTGCTTGCTCATAATGATCTGCATGACAGCGGGAGGTAAAGCTTATTACCTAGATTTGTATCTCAGCGACTGCTGTCCTCAATGCTGCCAGGCATTACTAGTCTCATTACCTCCCATTCACCGCAAGTGTCACTTACACACATACACAAGTGTGAGGGCTGCATTCTCCTGCACCTTCCAGCTCACTGCACATATTTCAAATGGAAAGCAGCTCTCCTTAGACTCTTCCTATATCATAAAAAAAGCATTGTGCTGGCTCAACCTTGACACACACACACAACCACAATTTTGTTCCAATGGCAAAGAGCCAAATTCTGTACTGCAGAATTCAGCCCTCAAGGTTGTGTTCAGCAGAGTGAAATTGAGAGCGGGGTTAGGAGGGAGGAGAGGAGAGGAGGGAGGGCAATCAAAGAGAAACAACTGGACTGCTACTGTGCGCTTTCATGATGTAGCAGCAGAGACAGATTGAGGTGTTAGGGAGGGCTATAAGGGCTCATTTCTGTCATTAAGCTCCACGGCAGCAAAATAAAGGAGAGAGTGTGGAGCGTGTTGGTGGCTGAGTAGCTGCTGCACGTGCCACATGACCACGGTGTCGCCAGTTCACTTCCATTGTTGCATGTTGTACCCCCCTCTATTCCCCCCACACTTCCTGTCTGCCTCTTAGCCAACTGTCCATTCAAGGCAAACATGCTCTTAATAATCTTATAAAAGAAAGGAAGGAAGGAAGGAAGGAAGGAAGGAAGGAAGATGTGGAAATGCATACATACATAATACACCATGATGAATATGGACACACAAATTTTACATTGAAGTGGACTTTGATAAAAGGACTTACTTGATGACCTGGAAGAGTGTTCTGTAAAGCTGGGTGAAGATCTCATTGCTGTCTTCAAGCTCAAAGCAAATATTGTAGGACTTCACCCAGGCTATGTTCTGGACAGAGAGAGAGACGGAGGCAGGAAGTTAGTGAAGAAGAAGAATGTCACGTTTGCTTATTGATTCCTTCTTTAAACCTGCATTAACAATAATAATAATAATAATAATTTTTTTGGCCACTTGGGGGCAACAACACATCGGCATATCTGTGCCATTTAAGTTGATATGAAAACATGTTAGCAAACAGTTGCTCATTTACACCCATCAGTTACAAAGTATTTTCAACAAGGCTCAAACAATGTGCTCAGACAATTTAAATGAGAAAACTGCATCAGCATTTTCAGCCATTTTTCCAGCCAGCGATAGTATATGGTCCTCCTCAGCTCACACAGACAGGCTGATGAATGACTTCACCCAACTCTGCACATCCCCTTTAGACTCCGTTGCACCTTCTCAGAGAAGAATTAGGCACAGTATAGGTTTGGCACCATGAATGAATAATGACATTCGCACTCTTACAAGAGAATGCAGAAGGGTGGAGCGGAGGTGGAGGAAGACGAGGCTTCAGCCACATTATCAACTACAGAAAA
Organism: Centropyge bicolor; assembly: GCA_037975185.1. NCBI lineage: Eukaryota > Metazoa > Chordata > Actinopteri > Pomacanthidae > Centropyge > Centropyge bicolor. The sequence continues at coordinate 296,931 of JBBMOC010000188.1, read as the reverse complement.
AGTTGACTTGTTTTAATGAACATGAGGGCGAGGTATTTCTGTTTAAATCATAGTAATAAGCACAAGGCCAGTCTCGTAAATCCTGTATGTTTTGATCAGTCATTCAGTGAGGAATACTTTAAATCTGTAACCTTTTTAATGATTAAAATCAGTGAGACAATCAAATATAGTGGCTCCTGATTCTTTTTTGATGCCCCTCTCTCGACCGAAGTTTCATGGCAGTTTATTGAAATGAGCATGTGATTGCGGTGACGCCCCTGAAGCCCTGTAGGTAAAACGCCTCTGGAAGCACTGGATGCGTCTGCCCCTCGGTTGATCTCAATAATTAACAATTCTTTATCCACTGGTGTCCCAGAATATTTGTAGACTGCCTGTGTGCAACCACTCATTAAAAAGCCTTGATCCATCAGAATGAAGCAATTACAGGCCAATTTCAAAATTAACTTTTACTGCAGAGCTCCCTGAGACGACCATCTCCCTGCAACTCCTTCAAGGGCTGAGACAAAACAACATTTATGAAAAATTCAGTCAGGCTTTACTGTACTGCGACTTGTGTATTACAGTGACAAATGATCTTTTAAGAACAGCCGATAGTAGTGAATGTTCCATCCTTGTACGGCCAGACCTGAGGGCAGCTTTCGATACAAACAAAATTCTGATTGAGGGGCTGCAGCAGCCTGAGGTAGATCTGAGATGTTTGTATTTGAAAAACTGAATTTAAAAAAAAAAAGTCTATTGGTGACCGTGTCTCCCCTCACTCTTTGGTAAATTGCGGAGTGCCTCAGGGGTCGATACTGGGGCCGACTTTATTCTCATTTTATATATATATATATATATAACAAAATGTTATTCCGCTGCTGTGCTGATGACACACAGCTGATTCTCCCAGTAAAGTCTATGAGGACTTCAAACCTCTCCAGTCAGTCAGTCAGGAAAAAAAAAAAAAAAAAAAAGATTGCCATCAAATGTTCTTGAAATAAACTCAAATAAAACTGAAATCCTCATCATTGGTCCTGATGATGTGCATCCCAGTATCCAGTGCTCTTTTGGATGATTATTATTATTATGATTATTATTATTACTCATTTCTATGACTGACATCTCTCTCATTACACACTGTCATTTCATGCATTGTTATTAGAAAACCACTTCATGGTAACTATATCTCATAACTCAGATTTCACTGTTTTTGCATGAATTGCAAAGCAATTAATACAATTAAAAATGTAAGTCAGACCTCTTCCATCTCATGCTTTTTAACACAATGTTAATACTTAATCAGGCTGCAAACAAGTTCAATTAGAATAAACTTGCCCTTGGATTTCATCAGTAAACAGACTCTGGGTACAAGAGCAAACCATTAATGAAGAACATCACAGAGTAATAGTTTCCTAAAACTAATGAGGGATCGCGGCCGGTCGTTCTGTGAAGGCATATTCCATTTTGTATTATGGAGTTTGACTTGTGTGTTTGAAAAGGAGGCGGCGAGTCTGCTGCAGCCTGGAGGAGGTGAAAAACCAAACTGCCAGATACAGATACATATATTTCCTATCAGCTTCTGTTGCACAGCAGCTTCTGTGTCTCTACACTCTTCTTCCTCCATCATCATTTATTTAATACGATACGGTTACATAAGATCTTGGATTCACCGGGGATGTTCCTAACGACCAATTTCCCTGACGTCTAAAGAGGAGTTTAAATTTAGACTAGTCGACTGGTCTAAAAGTAAGAAAACACTCAGAACAGTCCGAATTGAACACAGTTGAAAACATTGTGTATTATGGGAGCCATTTGAATCGGTTCATATTCTTCAATAACCAAATCGAACAATAAATCTATATTCTATATGCAGTGACTCGTTCTGCTCCCCGGTGGCTGGAGGAGGTGGCTGGAGGGTGGAACAATGTGATGGGAAACGAAATGAACAGCTCCCCTGTTCTGAACGATGGATCACGCTGCAAGTGAGCCACAAGTTAAACTCAGATTTGAGAAAAGAACAGAGAAACGTTCGATCTTCCGCAGATGAATAAAACCAGCCTTCTACTTTCATACTCTGCTCATCCATCACTCTGCACAGTAAAGGTCAAACATCCAAGTCCAGTTCTGAGTTTTGAGTTGAGTTTTGAGGCAATAATCTCTGCTTTTATTCACCTTCTTTATGAAACAACACTCAGGTTCTGGATGTGAACTCTCTGTGTGTCTATAACTGCAGCTAATGATTAATCCTGGGATGCAACAGCCAGTTCCCACCTGGCAAACTACCTGGATTTATTATGACAGACAGAGTACTTTATTAATCCCTTTGGGAGGTTCCCTCCGGGAAATTGGCAAATGGTCCAACACTAACAAATCTCAAAATGAACCTTTTATTATTTTATTAACAATGAGCTATGTAACAAACATTTGGATAGTGGGCTTCTGGTTTCAGCCAGCGCTGACTGTCTCTTTCACTGAGGACAACACAAGTATGAGTGGCGGCAGATTGTATTCGCTGTTGCTAAGTGCAGCTAATTCTGTTACGGCTGTGTACAAATTAAGTATGTGTCAAAATGTGTCAGATACATTTAATCAGCACTTCAAACCTTCTGCTGCTCGTCTCTTTCTCAAACTGTAGCTACACGTCGTGAGCATTAATTAGGCTGCCACCCTAAAAGGTTCCTGCCTTCTCTGCTAACAAAAGGTGATTAGAGATTTTGGGGTTTTAGTTATTTATAACTGCAGATACTTGTCGAGAGCAAGTGTTGAAAGCCAAACCCAATTAGATTCGACGAGGGATTGGAAAGGATTAAGACTCGATAAGGAGATTCAATACTGGATTCAAATTTGATATAATGCAGCAGGTACCTCCAGCAGGTAGAAGTATCTGTTGAACTGAGCACTTTTCGTGTCCTCCAGTCCTTTGAGCTGTCGTGTGATGAACATGAAAATGTCCTGGAGACGAGAAAGAAACACAGATGCAGTCATTAGTAAAACTCAGGAGCAATGGAACAAAACAACAGTTTCAGTCAAAATGTTCAGAATGATTAACAAGAGATTCCTTAACATACAAACAGTGAGACCTGAACACACAAAGACTTCTACTGAACACTGATTGGTGTCTAATAAACAGTGAGTGTCTATGAGGTCGGAGTCGTGTCAGGCCTCCAGCAAAATGCTTCACATACTTCAGGCCAAAATCTAAAATACTGGCAAATGAATATACAAATCTATTTGTCAGTTCATGCTAAGTGAAGTGAGAAAAGATGCAACAGGGTTATGTAATTAAAACAGTGAGTAATTCCAGTGGAGCAGAGTCGAACTTTGCAGTATTAGGTTGTGTATGTATTCGGTTTTTTGTACCCAGAGCAACAACTTGGTCAGCGTACCTTGAGTTTATCTGGGGAGGTGTAGGGCGCCTCGGGGGCGTAAATCCTAAATATGTCTGCCAAACAGCAGGCCACCAGCAGACGCACGTCCTTGTCTGGGTGTTTGAGGAAGAAGTCTGAGGCCAGGTGCAGGGCCAGGTTCAGGTACAGCTCCTTCTCCTCCTCAGAGTCCTGGTCCATGTCCATGAACGTCTTCACAACCATCTGGGGAGGAGGAGGAGGAGGAGGAGGAGGAGGAGGTGCGGGGGGTTAGTGGCTGGGTGGACTACATGGCTTTTGAGAGTGGGCCATCAATCCAGGACCATGTGATCTAAAGTCCCTCTGCAGTATTCAATCTGTTCAGTTACACCATGCAAACTCAAAAATCACACTGAAGAATGAATCTTTCAATAATGCATCAGTAATAATTAATAATTGATTCCAGTGAGTCTCACAGAGGTCAGAGCAGTGAGAGTCAGAATAGAGAGGGTCTCCATTTTAACATATTAAAAATTACTACAAATAACCAATTCTAAGACTTTAAAACATCTGGTTTTAAAATACCTAATACAACATAATGTCTTCAGCAATGTCACAACATACTGACAAGCCTGACAGTTTCCCCCCAAACAGAGGAGACGCGGCCGCAGCAGAGACACTGACCTTGAGCCTGCGGACCATTTCCTCCTTGGAGATTTTGTCAGAGATCTCCTTGACCCCCGGGGGGTAGGTCACCTTCCCGTCTGTGACTCGAGCTTTAGAGTGAGCCATCCTCTTTAGCTCTTCTCTGCCTGAGGAAAGAGAGAGAGGCACAACATTAGGGGCGATCAACAGAAGAAGGTGAGATGGAGAGCACAAAAAAAGAGGGGACTAAAAACCTCCAACCTTGAAGAATTGCTAAACCTCATCTGAAAAACAGCAAGAAAAAGCACACTCTTAACCATTTGCAACCCAAGGCAAATCTTTTCAATACTTCAAAGCTTTGAAAGAAGTCTGCAATAGAGCCGTCTGAAATATTCAGCGAGGTATTCACGGCGCAGTAATAGCTTTCTACAAGCTGAATGAATGATGAAATTGCTGCATTCAGAGAGCAGGCTGACTCCAGTGCGAGCCGCTGCCGCCATTGTGTCCCACATTTCATTACCGCCGCCGCTAACCTGTCAAAGGTTACACCCAAATCATGTTTGGGGCATTCACATGACGCAAACTGTGCTCCGACTTTCATTTCACTGCGCTGCTCACGGCCAGATCAGTCCCGCTGCACTTTACACTGCTCGGTGGCAGCAGATACCAAACTGACCCGTCTCACCTCGCCGCCGCTGTTTCTCCATTAAAGATATTAAAACAGCAGAAATGTGTCCAACCAGGATTATGACTTCATTTTTCCTCCCACATCTAACTTCACACCCTTTGTCAGACAAACTAAAGCCTGACTCATAGTTCATGAATATACAACAGGTCTGCACGGTGAACCGGCCTGCGATGCTGGAGAGAAATCATCATTTGATACTCGAGGATTCATCAAATATCTAAAGCACTTAATAAAGCAAAGCATTAGCTACGGCAACAAGGCTTGTCAAGGGTTCCTCCCCAGGAGTACTCGGCACCCAGGAGTACTCGGCACCCAGGAGTACTCGGCATCCAGGAGTACTCGGCATCCAGGAGTACTCGGCATCCAGGAGTACTCGGCACCCAGGAGTACTTGGCACCCAGGAGTACTCGGCACCCAGGAGTACTCGGCACCCAGGAGTACTCAGCATCCAGGAGTACTCAGTACCCAGGAGTACTCAGTACCCAGGAGTACTCAGCATCCAGGAGTACTCAGCATCCAGGAGTATAACAAAGGGAAGCAAACTTTCTGAACAGTGATGTTTGGTAAACTGATCAATGAGAAGACTAAATTATAAAAAAGTCTCTGCGATACAGTAGCTCAGTTACAACCACAGAAATGAGACTGAGATCAAGCAAAGCAGTACTTTTCTTCAGCCTCATGTGTCTTCATGCTACTTTCCCTCAGGGACTCACATCACAGTGAGCAGGACTGTTGACCTGCTGTCATCTGCTACGTGCTTGACTGAAATAACTTTTTATGCATGTTAATAACTGAATTTTCATGACGTAGACATTTTATATATTACAATATATTCAAAACATTGCACAAGACTAATATGAGCTGTTGCTAAGTAACATTAACACCATAAGGCTCAAATGTAAGGTGCTCTCTGCAGGCCGGCGTCTGTCATGAGGCAAAGATGGTTTGTGAGTGAAAAGAAACTCTGGATCACCACTTTACTGCTGAGTCGACCATCAGGCCGTTCTCAAGTCAACTAAATGGTAAATGGCTGCATTTACATGCTGCTTTTAGCCAAAGCCTTTTACAATTGGCCTCCCATTCACACAGTCATGATGGCAGCACGGCACAAGACATGACGGGAGGAGCTGGGATCAGAGCACGAGCTCCGTGATCAGTGGATCGATCAGCTTCACATGTCTGAGGTCACAGCTGATCGCATCACATCAAACACAGGAGAAACTCCTTGTTGCACTTTAATGCACATCCTATCAGGATTTTTTAGAAGAGCTGCAAATAACAATAAATTCTGTTATTGACTGACCTGATTAATCTCTTGATTAAACCATAAACTGTTTGATTTAACAAAAGTCTGCAGACAGGAAAAGCAGCTTCTTCTGCCTTTGTTTGTCACAGACAGCAGGAAATTGAATATCACAGGTTTTGGACTGTTGGTCAGACAAAACCAATCGATTGGCTCTGAGAGACTGAGGTGGTCTGTTTCACTTTTCATAGACTTAATAATTACAGTTTGTCATAGGTCAAGTTGTCTTTATCCACATCACAAATTATCATCAGAAATCCCACATCATCAGCTGTGAAATCAAATGGCTGATAATCAATGTGCTGTGGAGCCACTCGGAGCGATGAGGATATACATCAGTATTTATTGTGAGTCACGTACAGAAACTTCACTGTGAAGTGACAGGGACTGCAGGGATTTCCCACAGGAAGCAGGTTGTCTGAGGCTCTGGGCTTCGTCCTCTCTGAAGCGGAGCTCACGGTGAGTTCGTGTCTGCGCCGCTCATGAAGGTGAATCGCACAGAGAGAGCATGTGCTGTTTACAACCCGGGATTTTCTTCTTGGGTAAACATGTGGAAAGAATGTGCTACAATGCATTTATTACTTTTGGCGGGTCACACTAAAGTTAAAAACAGCTCCCAACAAATTCCAACCTTGTGGCATTTATTGGGTTGTCGAGCGTTTGGTTTTTCCTCAGATATTTGCATACCTCGCCTCGCTGCCGTCCAGCTCGTTAACCAGCTCCACGTCTGTCCTGATTTAATGAGCCTCACAATTCCACTTTCTTCACTTTTGAAAAAAAAAAAAACTAGACTCACTTCATTTTTTTAAATTGTGAATTTTAACATTAGTTCAAACAGGATGAAAAACAAACTAAAACCTCGAAGACTAAAATCAAGCTCCCCTGTCAGAGACACACCGCGTTTTAGAGCGGCAACAATTAGCTGATTAATCAATTAATCAATTGACAAATTAAGCTGCAACTATTCAGAAAACTGAATAACCACATTTCAGTCATTGTCAAGCAAAACATTTACTGGTTCTGGTGAGGGTTTGATGAATTTTCACTTTGGGTTGTGGGAAATTAAAACAAGCACTTTTCACCATTTTCTAACATTTTATAAACAAAACAATTAACTGAGAAAATTATGTAGAGATTACTCAGTGATGAAAATGATTTGTAGCTGCAGCCTTACGTTGCTTTAGTTTCTTATTAACCTACAGTAACTGTCACTTAATATTTGAATAAAATATCTTGGATGTGCCATTAAAGCAACTGACTGTATTTCAACCAAGTGAAGGACAAAGTTGACCTGAAGGACCAGCGGTCTTCTCTGATTTCAGTCAGTAACAGACATGTCATCTCATCTGGAGCTCTGTCACAGAGCTGTAGCAGGAGGCTGCAGAGAGGTCGACGGGGTCATTTCACAGAGCCAAAAAGCAGGATGACTTCTCCAGACGCAGTCAAACCAGTAAGTGTTTTCTGACATCTTCTGAGTGACAGATGGACAGAAAGCCAAGACACATGAAGAGACAGATACTGGACTGACTCACAGTCATTTTCCCAGGTTTCTGTCTGGAGTTCAGAAGAACAGTGCAGAGGCAGCTCTTCGCCGAGAGGTGAATTTTGTCACATTTTCAGAGTGTCTGCCAGGACTACCTGCTTCACCTCTGAAGCACCGACAGGGTCTGAACTGTGGTGTGAAGCAGCATCAGTGGCTGCTGGACAGTAAAGTGTTTCCTGCCAGGCTTCAATATCTTATTCCACAACAAGCCCCGCTCCCGGGGGAGAGAGCAACACCAGCTCAGACCGCCTTTCAAAAAAATCTCTGCATACTGTTGCTCAGCTTTAAATGAATGGAGAGATAAGTCTCCCTCTCTAACTGCTGCCTTGTTTGCAGCGTCTTGTTCGGATGGATGTTGTTTTTATCAGCAGAGGAGAGTCGGGTTATTACGAAGCAGTCTGGGTCAGTAGGTCTGCCGTCTGACAAAAGCACTTGCTGGGTTTGATTTAGAGACCAGGCCGCGATACTGAGTTCTGAATAACAACCAAACAATTTTCTGCAGCTGTACTTGAGCTTTTATAAACACACACACACACACACACACACTCAGGCGAGCCGGGCCAAACACACACACTGGACAATGGCCGGCTGCCAAATTGCTCCGTTCTGACCTTCTTTTCTACCCCACAGCTGCTGCCAAATCTGAGTCCATCTCTCTCTCGCTCGACCACACTGACACACAGAGGGTCCAATCAGAGCAGAGTATTTCTGGAGCTGGAGGGGGGGTCTGTCTGGGTACCATCCACCAGGGAATATTTCAGGTTGAATAAGAAGCAGCAGTAAATAATCACCCGAGCTCTACTCTGCACTAAACCTCCAACATGGGCTACTCTCCACTCATTACTGCTTTATCGCAGTAAAACACATTTCAGCCCCACCAGAAAGGCTTTCTGCCTCTGCTCTCCCCCCATGTCGGCTGCCAGCAGAAATATGAAGCAGCTCTCCTAACCTAATCTGAACCTTGACACAGACATCCTTTGTTTTAAGGCCGTGGGTGATGACCGGGAGGAGAGCGAGTGTCAGCGAGCAGGGGGAGGCCTGGACACCAGTTGGCTGGGGGGGCGAACCCAGCGACCTCCACACGGGCACTCACACAAACACAGAGTAAGGGAAAGCAGCTGAACAGGAGCGAGCTGTCAGAGAGCTTCCCCTTCCTCTGAAGACATGGAATGAAATGGAGGTTTTCTGAAGGGAGCGAGCGTCCGCCAAGTGTGCACCAGTGAAGGCCGGCCAGAAACAACAAAGAGGCAGAGAAGGAGGGATTGAAATTAGTCCAAAGGTTATGGGAATGAGACAGGGAGGCCGGAGTAAACCTCCAACGAAGCTACACCGCAACACGACCTGACGTCTGAAAACAGACAACACTGCTGGATCACATCGAACATCCACCATCACAGACACACAACTGAGGACTACGACTGTGGCAAGAACTTCACCACAGTGTCGCTCAGCTTTCCTTTGAGAAACAGAAGGTTGAAGGACAATCTAGAAACAAACAGTGATCATCAGCGATGTGGCTCCTGATGAAACACTCGTCCATGTGGTTTGGTGCAAAACCATTATTATTATTATTATTATTAAGCAGATGAGCAAGAAAATGTGTACAAGCTCTAATGCAACAATCTTATTGTTTAATGCCACCATGAATGAGTGAATTCCAACTTGAGCCTTTACAGGAAAGTTCTCTTGAACAATACTTGAAGTCTCATGAAGCAACTTCTAAACAAAGCCTGACTGACTGCAGGTCCATGAAATGATAGAGGCCACTGTGATGTGGTGAGCGACCTGCAGTGCTGATGGAGACGACACTCCATAATCACAGGCTGATAGCTGTCACAACAAAAGCACTGCAGCAGTGTGGAGGTGCCTGTCCTCACTCACCACAACACAACATGCAGAGTCCAGCCTCATGAACGACACCTCCAGCTCTCAGCTTTCTGCTGCAGCTCTTTGTTGTTTGCTAATATAAAACAGCAAGTGTGCAGCTTCCAATCAGGCAGCACCAGATCCTCCTCTGATTCCTGATCCGCAGATCGACCATGCACACGATCATTTCCTGATATATCATTCATGCATCGAGCTGGTGTGTGTGCAATAAAAGGAAGAGCTCATGATAATAAACGGACATCATTTAGCGCTTGAACAGAGGGTTGGTATCAAAGCTAGCTGATCTCCACCAGTAAGCTAATGTGACTTATTGCTAATAAGTGAATAAAGAGGGCAATAATATATGGATCGATGAGCTTATTGTTATGGTGTAACAGTGTGTCCAGGCCAGCCTCTAAAGCCAGACAGCCTAATGTTGACCGTAGCTAATCGAGTTAGCCGCCGCTAGCTAGCAACCACACTGGTTAGCGTAGCCGAGCTAGCGTTAGCAGCGGCGCTCTGGGTGACAGAGGGCGGACAGAGAGTAACGCTGCACCGAACAAAACACCCGGCGCACCACCGCCGTACCGCCCCCAGTCCTACACCCAACTCCGGCCATCGCTCCCTCCCGCTGCCGGGATGCGGAGCCCAGCAAACGCCCGTACCCCACTAGCTAACGTTGAGCATTTTGCGCCGCAGCACCAGGTCAAGCAGCGCTCGTGAATCGGGACGCGGCAGCCGAGAACAGAGGCGAGCGAGGCGGGCTGCGCTCCACCTCCGAGCGGCGGGCACCGGGCGGCTCGGCGGACACCGCCCGGCTCGCACCTCGCTTTTCACCGCAGCGCCGGAAAATATGGGCGCGTTTCGACCTAAAGGATTCGCTCATTCGTGCATTTTTTCCTACCTGATACGGTGAATTGTGATCAATCGTGTCCTCCTCTGCAGCTCTCTTCCCCCTCCTCGCTCCAAAATGGCGCCAATATGTACAGATTCAGTGGGCGCAGGCCATCGCTGAGTGTGCAGCGCCACCTATAGGCGAGTCCGCGCCTCA
>JBBMOC010000188.1:215478-286502 GCA_037975185.1 Centropyge bicolor | reverse complement strand
CTCCGGCCGGGAAGGCGAACACCAGGGAGTGCGGCGTGCAGGTCAACGCCAAGGTGGACAAAGTGGTCCAGTGCTCGCTGGGGCCCAAGACGCTGTTCTGCACGGAGGGGGCCCAGCAGAGGGCCTCCCGGTCCCCGCTGAGTCCCGACCCGCCGGGCGGCTCCCCGCCGGTCAGCCAGCTGCGCTTCCTGCGGCCCGTGTCCATCTACTCACCGGTGTTTGACCGCAGGATGCAGCCGAGGAGGCTGTGCGACGACGGCGGGAGCGAAGGAGAGGGAGAGCACGAGGAGTGCGACAGGGATGCTGAGGCGGAGCAGGACCCGGTGAGGGACCTGAAGGCAGCTCTGCACAGGTCTGTGAGGGCCAACAACTTCCAGGTGGGTTCTTCAGACTCACTGAGGAGTCTCTGTGGATCCACACTCTGATCACTGGTTTAGAATGAGGAGCATTATCAGGACCAAACCTCCATCACATCCTCCACCTGTCTGAGCAGCTGGACCCTGCTGAGGCCTGGAGCCGCTCTCTGCAGCTTCCACACAGGCTCAGGACTGAACAATGAAAGTCTTTAGAGTTAGACCTGATCCAGGGCCCCTCATGCTGGGCTTCAGCAGGTGATAAAGAGCCAGGTTCAAGGCCCCGGTTCAAGGCCCCGGTCATGTTCTTGTTCATGTTGAAATTCTCCATTTGATTAGCACAAAGTGAGGCAGCTTTCTTATGACAGCACCTTTTCAACAAGGCAACTCAAAGACCTGTAACTGAGGCAGAGGAGGGGATGAAGGAGCACGTAAACAGGATTTGAAATGGATTGGGAGATCAAAAAAGGTTGAAGCAACATTAACATAAGAATGAAAATACCAGTGCACTGCAAGAAGTGAAAGGTCATAGGTCAGGTTTTGGGGTCAGCTGCTCACTTCGACCGGTTGGTGATGGACAGTTGGTTTGACTCAGGCCTGCTGTTTGTTTTCTCACCTGCCTGCATCACGTGACTCCGGCCTGTTCTCTCTCTAGTTCCTGGAGCAGAGATACGGCTTTTTCCACTGCAAGAAGTGTAACATCCGGTGGGAGAGTGCTTATGTGTGGTGCATCTCTGGGACCAGTAAGGTAAGAAGTCTGAGCCTCAGCCTTCACTGTCTGTTTGGTAAAAGCTGCTTCTTAAAATAATTCTGGGTGTCTCTTTCCACCATGTCGTCAGGTGTACTACAAGCAGCTCTGCCGGAAGTGTCAGGTGGGATTCAATCCCTACAGAGTGGAGTCCATCCTCTGCAAGGTGCAGTTACCTGTCGGTCCACAGGAAGTGTAGAGAGAGACCTGGATCACTTTGAACCAGCATGTTTCTGTCTGATTGATAGAAGAGCATGATTTTAATTCTAGTATCCAGTTTTCAGTTTCTAACCCTGCTGACGCTCTGCTCTTGTTTTGCCTCTGACCGTCTCCTGCGCTCCGTCTCTCTCAGGGCTGCTCTCAGACCTGCTGCAGCTGTGAGAAGAAGCAGAGGCACATTAACATGAAGAGGCCTCACCGCCAGGACCTGTGCTGTCGCTGTAAGGGCATGAGGCTGTCCTGCGACGCCACCTACAGCTTCAAATACATCGTGTGAGCTGCCCTGAATGTTGTGGTCTGGAATCAGTTTCACTCGTAGATCTGATGGAACTGATCAAGCACCTGCTCGTGTCGTGGTAGGCAGCAACTTCTCATAAAGGCTCTTTGTGTCCCTTCAGGAATCCTGGTGCCTAAAATGAAAAAAACTATTTTTGTAAGAAGAAATAAAGTTTATGAAATAAACATATTGCATCTCAAAGGTTGATTGAGTTTTTGTAGCTTATATTGAGTTTAGACTCATTCATTTAAACCTTTATCTTTTAGAGCTCCAGCAGCTCAATGTGACTTCCTGGTTGGAAGGAAAAAAGCTGCTGAGGCAAAACAAAAGACTTGTAGTTTGATGTGTTACAACAAATGAAGAGTCCTGTTTGAGACGCACAGTATCAAATCTTTAAAACATGATTCAAGGGGAGTTTTGAGTGAAATGCACAAGAGATCATTTTCATGTCTTTTACTTTGACACCGACTTGTACAGAGCATCAACTCAAAACAACTTCACAAAGGCTGTAAAAGTATTTACAAGGTGAAAAAAAACAACTACAGTCTCGATCTAAAAAGCTTTAAAAATGTGCAATTTCTTGTTTGGCATGCACACACATGTTCTCCCACACACAGGAAAAAAAAAAAAAACATACCCGCATGAGCTCAGAGCTCCCTTTTGTACCTCATACAAACATCTTTCAGATAAAATATGATTCTGTTAATAAATAGTTCCAACACTCCGTACAGTACACAGAGGATGCATGCATGGCAGTTTGACTGGAGAGAACAAACATCAATATAAAACCTAAGTCAAATGAGTGTTGATTCAGAGCTGATCAGATATAAATAGGAAAGAGAGATTTGTACAGTAAATAGCTAAACAAGGGCGAGTCACACACAGGGCAGACGACAGGAAGTGCTCGACTTCAGTAGTAGCACAGGTTTGTTTCGAACATCGACGATGAGCGCTGAATGTCAGCATTTCCCTTACGTGTCAGGTAACTACATACCACACACACACAGATGCTACCATGGTTGTGTGCCAGAGCTGGAAACCGTTTACAGACAGAAGGACACAGTATGTGAGTGTATACATGCTCCATCCTCATGGCGAGTGGACGCAGAAGTGTTACAGTGTAGGACAGTGAGAAATATACAGTGTGCACACTCACTAACGATGCTACCACCAGCCACAGAGCAGTGCACAGATCATGGCATGATTAGTCTACCAATGTTCACAACAGCAGTCAGGAGACGAGCTGCTTCACCGACACACAGTACGAAGAGAGCGAGGGCAGCGCGAGGAATCACACTTATTATTATTCTGCATCCGCTCTGTGTCGATCAGTCTTTCAGTCAGTCTGGACAGGTCAGACGTTCAGGGAGCACAGGGACACTAGTACAGTAGAAAGCATTCAACTGGGTCATGCATTGCACAATTTCCTCTAAAGGAGGTCTCAGAACAGTAGACACCACAGGAGAGAGGAGTCAATCCAGCGTGTGGCTTTTCCTTCTCACTGAGAGAGGCAGCCGTTTCTCTCACAGTAACAAAAACAAACAGTCACCGAACTTCCTTTCTGTAACATTTTTTTTTAAAAACTAATACCAAAACTCCACTTAGTGCAAAACTCTACCGGTGACGTTAAGTCGAGTCACAGGTAGCTTCCTCACTGTCTCTGGTCGTCCTGAAGGAGGCAGCAACAGTCCATCAAGTTCAATCAGGTTCGTCTGGGAAGCAAGTCAAAGATCGGAGCTCGGAGCCGTCACAGCTCCTCGGGACAGAAGAGATCAGAGGCTGAAGGACGACCACGAAGAGCGACTGAAACCAGGAGCACAACAGTTTTACAACATGGAGCTGTAAAGCGAAGCTGGCGCCACAGGTCAACAGGTCATCGTCATCAGCAGGCAGCGATCTGAACATCTGGTGGCTCAGTGACACATCCCATCATGTCTGGGACGTGACTCTGAAAGTGTAAAGTCTGTGAGTGGTCTTCTCCTGGTCAGACTCAGAGATCTGCTCAGGAACAATCAGGTTCAGGCATCTGGATTCATGGAAGAGCTCTCAGCTCTTTAGGTCCTCTGCTGTTCAAAGTTTACATGTTAGGTCTGGACGTCAGACGGTTCAGCGTTCAGGAGCCCCCCCGCTTTCAGCAGGGGCAGGGCAGCGTGCCCCACCTTCCCCAGGTAGCGAGATAAGGGCGTAGCAGCACCCCCGAGGGAGCAGCAGCAGCCCCAGCCTGCAGCCTGTCCTGGGCTGGCGGGGCAGGGAGGGGGGGGCGGGGCAGGGAGCAGGGATGAAGACGGGGCGGGGCCGTGGGTTAACACCGTGTCGTGACCCTGGTGCGGAGCTGCCGATGGGCTGGAGTGTTTGTATGGAGAGCGGGGGAAGTGGGGGAGGTGGGAGCCCCCGGGGGGGACAGGTGACGTGAGCGTGTCCGAGCGTGCGAGCAGGGTGGGCTCTGAGGCCACGGTGGGGAGGATGTCAGAGGACAGAGATGACGTCAGCGGGGAGCTGTGTGATGAATGTCCTCTGAAGGAACAGTAACGGCTCTCGTCCACCTGACTCCTGCTCGGCTCTCGTGTGAGATCTGTTGTGTGTGAGCAGCTGTGTGATGAGAACAAGTCTGGGGGTTTGGGAAAATCAAGCAAAGAGGCATCAGAGTCCACAGTGGATGAGGATGAGGAGGGCAGACGACCGTTTGGGTCACGGTCTAAATATGGTNCCTGGTGCGGAGCTGCCGATGGGCTGGAGTGTTTGTATGGAGAGCGGGGGAAGTGGGGGAGGTGGGAGCCCCCGGGGGGGACAGGTGACGTGAGCGTGTCCGAGCGTGCGAGCAGGGTGGGCTCTGAGGCCACGGTGGGGAGGATGTCAGAGGACAGAGATGACGTCAGCGGGGAGCTGTGTGATGAATGTCCTCTGAAGGAACAGTAACGGCTCTCGTCCACCTGACTCCTGCTCGGCTCTCGTGTGAGATCTGTTGTGTGTGAGCAGCTGTGTGATGAGAACAAGTCTGGGGGTTTGGGAAAATCAAGCAAAGAGGCATCAGAGTCCACAGTAGATGAGGATGAGGAGGGCAGACGACTGTTTGGGCCACGGTCTAAATATGGTTCTGGTGTTGGGGGGGGCGGTAGGCAGGTATCAGCCGCGGCAGCAGGCACACGGGGGGGGGCAGGGGCCAGGTGTGTGGGTGCTGGGTCTCCTCTGCCGGAGCCGGCTGAGGCGGCAGCGAGGGATGTGGAGATGGTTTTGGAAGGGTCAGCGGCTGCAGGGACGGGGGAGGTAAGGGTGGGGAGGGAGGGGGTGGGGGGCTCCTGAGCTCCTGTCAGAGGCTGGTCCCGGAGGCGCTGGAGTCGGGGAGGTAGGTTGTGACGACCCGGTACCCCTGGGCGCGGCGGATCATGTCGCGGATCTCCCCGTTGAGCTCCAGCAGCTTGGAGCAGATCAGGCTCAGGTCCTGGCGGGAGCCCACCAGGGCGATGGTGCCCGTCTGGCCCAGCGTCTGGTGGCGGAAGTAGACGTTGAGCAGCGTCTGGACCTCGCTCTCTGAGCTGCCTCCGAACACGCCGCTCGGCCACTTGCTCCTGAAAACCAGATAAAGAAGGTGTGATAGGGCAGCGAGAAGGAAGACTCCATGTTGTGTCATGTGACTGCGTGTTCTGGTCACTTTCTAGTGAGGGCGGCTGCCTTTTGAACGTGACAGCAGAAGAGGTGGTGAAGCCATGTTGATGAATGTTCAGTAAGAATCACACAGTCAGTGTCTCACCTGCACTCCTGGATGTAGCGCACAGCTTTGGTGAACTCGTGGTTCTTAAGGCACTCCAGAATGGCCTGCACCGCCGCCTCCGAGGTGGGGAAGCTGGGCACCACCATGGCTGCCACCTGGGTGGCGTGAGCGTGAGTGTGGGCCAAGTGTTTGTGCTCCAGGTCGCTGGCCACGGCCGCCTCCGCCGCCTGCAGGCTGCTCCTCAGATCAGTCAGCTCTCGGGACATATTCAGCAGCTACGAGGTGGGAGGGAGACAGATGGTGCTTCAGTGTTTGTGTGAGCTTTTTAAGTAATCACAGAAGGAGCGTTTTTACCATACTCAAGATTTACATTAGAAGCCATCAGTGTGGACAGAGCTTTTCTTAAGGTCAACAGCCCTTAATACATGAGGATAAACGCTATTTGTTCCACTGTAAAAGAGCTTTGAACCAACTATCTGCTGTTGGGGGGGGTTGTCTAACTGGACCTGTGCAAATCTCAGCTTGATGTATGAGAGCTGCAGTAAAATAACCTTCTGTCCTCAGTATGACTCGGCTCACCTCGGGCACGGAGCTGATGGCGTGGACCTGACCGATGAGCGTGCAGTAGGACTGGAAGAGGAGCAGGAGCTGGAAATGCAGCTTGTAGAGCCTTTGACAAAGCTCCAGTTGCTAAAAGACATTAGAGAGGAAATGGGTCAGATTCATCAGGAGCAGAGAACATACACATACACACACACACACACACACACACACACACAGAGGAATACAAACACACAACAGCAGCTAGATAATTGTCTTGTGCAGAGTAAATGAAGCAGTGTGTTTCAGAGGAATCTAAGGCAGTGAAGTAAAGAAACTTGGAAGAGAACTTACTGCAAGAGACTCCATTTGCTAGACAGCGAGAGAGCGTGTTAGGGCGTCAGAGTGAGGTGAGAGATAGACAAAGCATCAATCAAACACATGCACAGCACAGAATAAACCACAGCTGTTCACAGTCAACAGTAAATAAGTCTACAGTTCAAAGGTTTGGAATCACCGGCCACACAGTGAGACGGCTGAGAGGACTGTTTTGAAAGGTCTGATGGTTTCAGGTTGTAAAAGTAATCTTTATAAACAGATGTCATGTTGGATATGGAGAACAAAATGTTGTACAAAGGTTCAACCAGATGAAAGCACAGAAAATGACAAAGATATAGGCAACAGTTAAAGAAGAGGAGAAGAAATCCTCCGTCACAAACTGGAAGCTTAGCATCACAATCTGTGCACATTCAATTAGAACCAGCTCCTGTTTAGGTCTCAGGTGCACAGTGATGCCTGAAACAAGCTGGAATTAACAGGTGTCTTGTTTAGTAAAGCTGCTTTTTAAACTTCAAAATATAAAATAGAAAGTTAGTCTAAGATAAGATAAGATAAACCTCTATTTGTCCCACAGTGGGGAAAATTGCAATTTTAAAATTTGTCTATTGTTATTAGCACTGACAGAATATCAACTGAACAACACTGACGGTCCAACCAGAGGAGACTGCAGAGGGGCCAAAGATAATGGCTTTAGTGTCCAGTTGCACCGTTGTGGTTCAATAATGATCAAGTGTGAATTAGGCTTTTCTAGACGGGAAAACATACAACATCGAAGGTTATTTGGGACAAATTGGCTACAACATTTCTCCTCAGTCATGCAGCACTGTGGGAGAAGTGATTTAGTAGAAATCTGACTCATCTGATTCTCCCTTTTTTGGGGCAAAACTATTTCAAATGTAAGACATTTGACATCACTGTTAAAATAGCCATAACTGAATTTTGATGAGTAGTGTAGAAAACACACATCAAACATGCACGAGAGCAAACACAAGGAGAAAAGAGTTGAGAAAAGCAAAGCACAGATGAAGAAGTCACACATGTGTTGAGCTGCTTTACCTGTAAACTCCACACATTTGTACATTACAGTAAATAACTGTGTACTGTACCTTCTCCTCTGAGTCTCCGGGCTGGCAGGTGACCACACTGTCACCAGGGCACCTGGGAAATGTGTCCTTACAGTTCCTCAGCCACTGAAGGGGGGGGGGGGGGGTTAGAGGAGGAATGGTGAGTTCTTTGTTAGTAAGTCACACATTTGTATGAAAAAAACAAAGAGATTTCTCAGTAAGATGTAGTTGAGTTACCGAGACAGCCGCCTCCTCTTTGGTGTTGTAGGTATCCAGATACTCCTGCAGCTCCAGTGCACTGAACTTCATCTTTTCAAGGAGACCGTAGGACATGATCTGGACAGACCGACAGGACGAGAGGAGGAGGGGGTGAGAAATGACTTCAGTGCATTAGACTGGCTTGAACAATTCAACACAAATCCTCCTTTCTCTTGCTCCAACCAACACGCTGTAATCGACACCAGGTGAATCTGTCTGCCTGCAGTCCTCACCGTGTCGGCATCGATGTAGATGGTGGGACAATCAGAGCATGTGGTTAGCATCTGTGAGGAGCGCAGGAACTTTGATCCGATGCCCCTTAAGCCCTCTCCAAGGTAAGTGGCAACATCAGTTGTCAGGAGGCAGAATTTACCCTGGATGTTCTGGGAAAGAGAGAAAGTTTGAGGAGTTTTGCTTGAAGGGAAAAAAGAGCATCACAGTCCAACAGAAACACAGGGGCAAGCACATTCACTGTGTTATGGCTGATTTCGATTTACCTTGAAGAGAGATGAGAAGACTTGGAAAGTGTGGACGGCACAGGACCCATCCGAGTCGGTCACAAGCTGGTTGATGTGACAGCGCCAGGCGTCCTCGGCATCGTCACACACTGTGGGTTGAAAGGCTGCCAAGATGGCGGAGAAAAATGGAGAGGGGGGAGGAGGAAAACCAAGGTCTTCCAAGTCATCTACATCATCACGTAAGCTGTCGCCGTGGACATGGGAAAGAAATGAGGGTACAGAAAAAAAAGGGTTTGACAACTTAACTGAAAAAAAAAAAATGTTTACATCAAAATCAGGTGCCCCACTGCCTCATGGGAGAATATGAGCTGGATAATGCTTTTGCCTCTTTTTTAGTATTTGGAAAAATATACTAGAAAAAACTAGAAATCCTGTTAACTTGCATGTAACCTGACAGATGCAGCAGTGTTTCTATTCAGTGGCTGAGTTACTTGCACAAGGTTTAAAGTCTATTTTCATGAAGCATTATCATCATTTTAACTGGGGGTTGCATGTATGAGAGAAGCAGAAAATTGTCTGTCTGAAAAGTATTTCCAGCACACTTCACTGAGATGGACAGCTTCTAATAAAAGGCCTAATCTGTCGCCACTGCTGTATACACAAGCATTCTGGTTGTGACAGATTACAATAAGGTCTGACTGCAGTTTAGCCGAAGTTTAGTCCCAGTGTCAGTCAATCTGCCAGCTGACAAAATGTTCCAGTCAAACAATACTCCATATTGTTTCCTGCTCTTTCACTCCTGTCTGGCACATTCACCTGGGCAGACAGTTGGGGTCGAGAAAGTCCAGCGGTGGTTGGCAGTAGTCGGGGTTCAAGCTGTGGTCCGGGTTGCGCGGCTGGTCCTGAGGCTGACCCGGCAGCTCCAGGGTGAAGCTCTCGCCGCAGTCCGAGCCGTGAGGGAGCTCGTTGGCGCTCAGTGACAGGTCGTCATCCTGGGCCTGAGTGTCCTCGTCGTCACCGCACACCCTCCCCTGAGGAGACACAGATGGTGCATTTACCTGAGAAGAACACGGGTATGTGTTTCAGTAGACGTGTTTCTGTGCGTCATTCCTTACATGCAGACCACTGTGATCGTCATGGAGCGCCCCCTGACCCGGGGTGGTGGCATTGAGGGATTGTGGGTCGGCGGATGTGTCGTAAGAAGTAGACAGAGAATCAGTGTGATTGGTTTCCTCTGATGGAGACGGGTTCGTCTGGAACATGAAGGCAAACCAGGAATATCAATCATTTTGATCGATTGATCCGAATCAGGTCATCATGACATCAGACAATGACATTGTTCAGTGGATGTTAATGTTACTGATCCAGCAGTTAGAGCGACGCACAAGCTGAGAGTGAGAGAGGCTCTGGCTCGTCGAAGACTCCTCTTCCTCCGACGACTCGTCTGAATCGTGCGGGTCCTCGTGACCCAGACTGGGGGTGCTGCCTGAATGCTGGCTCTCCTCCAGAAGGTCGCCCAGCTCTGTGCTGTCCAGAGATCGTCGGCGCACACCCCAGTTAAAGTTATCGACGGTCTCGCCCTAAATAAAACACACACATACACGTTGGAAGACAAGGGCAGAGGCAGCGGCAGCAGTGAAGAATATAAGCCTTCAAGATGATGAACAGGTGCTGTCTACGAGCGTCTGATGACAAGCACAAGATGCAAAATGAACTGTTACGTCATGGCATGAAATCTGCTGGAGAGGCTGTTTTTATCCCACAAAGACTCTCTGATCATTCATCTCCATTACGTCAAATAGCAGTATTGTCAGAAAACCAAGCTGTGAGAGCAAAATGAAGCACAATCATCCTTTGTTGTTTTCAGAGGGAAACAAAGGAGCCAGCAACACCACAGCGCTTACAGAAGCTGATGTTAAGTGCTCAGAGTGAGAGACCTTACCTGGAGCTCCTGGGCAGCAAGGGGGAGAGAGAGAGACATGGAGTTAGACAGAGAGAGACACAGAGGAGGGGCAGAGAAACACATTTCAAATATATTGATGTTAAAGAAAGACAGGTGGACAATTAAACACACATCATAGGTCCAATGGAAGGAAAGAGATGGATACTTTACTCTACACTTTAAATCAAATGACAGAAGTTAAGAGCCAGTGGCTGAATATGACATGAAAATGAATCTCACCTCTCCGTCCTCCAGCTCCACGTCCAGGAAGTCAAAGTCTCGGAAAACCCTGAACTGCTGCTCACTGGCCGTGTCGTCCAGCGTGTCCTCTCTGGTCCCGCCCTCCTCTGATGACACGCCGCTCTCCCGCACCTCCATCATGTCCAGGTCGCCGCACGATGAGAAGATCACCTGATGAGAAGAAACAAACAGGTTTGTTGGAGCCAGTGAAGCTCACATTAAAACATAAAATATCTGGAAACACTGGAGGACCTTGCTCGGGTTAATAATGTCAAAAGCTTTTTGTGATTTCCTGACACACTTCTGTCCTTTTGTAGAGTTTGTACTGTGAGCATTAAGCAGACAGCAGTGTGAAAAAGAGATGGGAGGTGACTCACAGACGGGTTCTTGGTCAGTCCAACTTCTTGTCCACAAAGAGACAGAACGTTCACCAGCTTCTCTCTGGTTCTTTTCTGTACGTAGAAGAAAGACATCGAGAAAGAAAAGAGTATGAAGCAAAGAGGGAATGGACGTAAACTATATTATAATCGTGATAGTTGCTTTTCTCTTTCTTGCTTTGTTCATGTTTAACTGTTTCAGATGTTTAAATAACCAGTAAATCAGTTCACTGTGGCATTTACACACATATATATACAAAGTGTAGCATGTTTGTTTGTGTGAAACTAAGGCAAACACCTGCAGAGAAATATGACATTAATGCCAAAACACAGACGGTGGGTGTGAGCCAGTACGTCAATTCTAATTCTTGTGGTTGCCAGAATAATGCTGTTTGTTACTAGTGTTACAACATCAAACAGCAATGAAATGTCACAGCAAAGACAAGAGGGCTACTGCAGGAAAATAAATGTACATGAGCTATGACAGATGTAAAATTTTGTGAAACCTTCACAGTAGGGTGGAACTCTACCTGAGAGGACTGTGGCCGCCTCCAGCTGACCGGCACCAGGATGGTGTTGGAGTTGGATCCAGAGGAGGTGGAGGAAGTACTGCGGGTTACAGCCATGGCTCTGGCCTTCCCCTCTCGACCCCCTGAACCCTGGAGCTCATCGAACCGACGTCCAATCACTGGAGTCTGTGAGGAAAACACAGAGGCAGGCCCTCGTGAGAACGTGTAAATATCACAAACATTTTTGAGTCCTGTAAACGTAAGAGGGTGGTGGACACTTTCAATGTCAATTTAATCTAGTTGCGTCCTGACCTCAGAGATGTCAAAGGTGAAGTCCAGTGTTTTTCCAGGCAGAGCCTTGGCTGAACCGTCCCACACCCTGCTGACCTCGAGGTTGGACAGGTCACCCTGCGAGTGGCCGTACACCGGATGAACGAGGCTGGCAGAGCGCGACACCACCAGCTTCAAGATGTTCAAGGCATCCTTCCAGTGGATTGTCTGTTCAATCCCAAACACAGAGGATAAGAGAGACAGCAGTGCAAACTTTCCACAGGCAGACAGCAGCAGTGGAATAAGCAGAGAGTTACCTGGACAAACTTCTCAATGGTCTTTGTGACGTCAGCGTTGAACTGCTTGACTTGTACAGCAGTCAGGTCCATGTGGCTGAGCAGACAGTAGATGATCTGGAGGAGAGACTGCTGCATGCTGGGAAGGCCTTTATCCAGCAGCTGAGAGGTGGAGAGAGACTTTCAGTGAGTGACAAAGAAAACAACCACAAAATGTATCTTGCATAGAACACTGGAGACAACGTGACTGGATCATCCTTTACCAACTGCGTGATCTTTGAAGAAAATATAAACATCAGTTTTGACCACAGACAGCGAACCACTTATCAGCACTCACCTCAGCCATATAGGTGACCATGTTGAGTGTGATGTCAGAGAAGGCCTCATGGAGGTAGCGGCAAACCACGCTGACCCAGGAGAAAGGGTCCCGTGTGTAGGAGCGCGTCTTGTAGAGAGTCATGACGTGGGCCAGGTGGGACAGCTTCGTGTGCTTCTCCTCCAAACACACCTGAGAGACAAGCAGGAGAGAGGAAGAGGCTTTTCAACTGCACTGTTCTCATCACTTTTCACCTTTCCTGCCAAGTATTAAACCTGCAACCTACAAACTCACTTTAACACCTGATAAAACCCGACATGACCTGAAGGAAATTAGAGTGAACAGGACTCAGGTACCTGTGCGATCCTCTCAGCGCTCTCCTTACAGAACTGAGTTGGGTGGCCAAAGTGCTGCACCAGGTGAGGCAGCAGACACAGCACATTCAGAGGGAAGCCTGCACAGAGAGGAGATGTTGAACTCCACACACCGACCAACACGAATGAAAGCTACAGATTCTGTCAGTGACTGATGTAATAAGATGACACAGGACGAACATGCCTACCTATAGACTGCGAGCTGTCAACAACAGGCACGCGGGACACTGGAGTGAGCTGGCAGAAGAGCTGTAAGGTGAGGTCAGAAGTGGCCTGGGAGGTAAAACCCTTCAACAACAGCTGCTGAATCCCAGAGAAGCCGCTCCACCTCAGCTGAGCCTGCAGCTTCTCCAGGCGCTCGCGGTTCTCTGCTCTGTCTAAAGGCACCTGGGAAATAAGAGATGGAAGTTGGTTGGACTATTTAGTATCCTCCTGGAATACACTCTGACAGCATTCTGACTGTGTGTGTGTGTGTGTGTGTGTGTGTGTGATAGCTGGGCAACCCCTGATATTTATTGGATAGAAGACTTTAATTTAAAAATATAATCAACTGTACAATTTGAAGCCCTACTGGCAGAGTGCCCGGCTCTTCGTATGGCTCAGCTGCTGCCTCACTCAAATCACTTGGTCTAGTTAGTAACAAGTCCTATATTTAATTTCTACTTTCTCTGTAAGATCAGTAAGTTCATCATCTCTACCTTTGACAGCAGCTTGTGAACGAGGCGAAGCGACATCTGATACTCAAACTCGAAGTCTGACTCCATGAGCGACACTGCCACCCAGAACACTGTGGCCAGTATTGATGAGGGATGGGAAACATGGGCAGGATCCGACAGAACGCTGGGATCAATGCGATTGGTCGAGGACGTGCAGGACCCAGGGGTTCTTCCTGTCCGGGCCAGGCCGTGACTGTTGCAGGCCTGTGGATGGAAAATCAAACATAAGGCTGAATTAGTGAGATGTTCAGTGAGTCTGCTCCAGCATTAAGGTGTTGCTCTGTGGAAGAGGCTCCCGGTCTTGCCTGTATGCGGTCCAGGGTTGCACTGCGGGGAGGATCGCTCGCGTGGTGGCCGCACTCGCCAAACTTCTTGGGGACCGAGTAGGAGCGCTGGTGTCGCTGTGACGACAGACCGACGAATCCTGGACCGGGGAAGTTCAACTGACCTGTGCTCTTTCTGTTCATCAGTTTGTCGCTAGTCACAAAGTCAGGTGAGGACGTCCTGTGAACGCAGTCAAAATGAACAGGCTGAAATCATTTGTCCTTGTATCAAATCACTAAGAAAATGAGACAAGTTTCAGCAACAGAGAAGCTGAATTCAAGATTTTCACTCATAAAGATCAGAGGCCTACCTGGTTAGAGCTGCCATAAGGTCACTATTCTTCAGACATTCTGCTAGATTCACCACCACAGACTCCAGCGTCAACAGCACCTCCATCACATAGCCCTGAAACACACACACGTGTACTGTTGAATCACACACTTCAGCACCGACACGCACTCTCATCTGCAGAGTAACGTAGCTGTGATTGCTCTGATAGTCTCTCGCTCTCTCTCACCTGCACCTCGTCCCCGTGCTCTCCCACCACCTCCACCAGGCGAGACACCAGGTCAGAGACAGCGTGGTTGTTGATTGGCTGTTTGAGGGCTCTGAAGATCTGGAAAGAGCGTCCAGCATAGTGACGAGAGGAGCTGCACAGAGCCGTCTGCAGAGCCACATCGCTCAGCTGGTGCTCCAGGTGGAAGTCTGTACCACACATACACAATACACACACACATAGATGCAGGCTTGTTTGGAGACAATAATTATTACTTTTAACAAATTGCATAATTGTTGAGAAGATTGGCAGCCTCTATGTCAGACTTTGCTGTGCCAATGTGACGGATTTTAAATGAAGTCTGGGCTGGAATATGGATTTTCAGCTACACGTGAGTCATGAGCCAACAAGTGAAACCTGATGTTTCTGTTATTCAGTGAAAGACACCTGGTGTTAACACGAGCGCTTCCTCACCTGACTTGGACTCCTTGAAGACAGAGATGACGTGGCGTAGGAAGTTGGAAAGCTGCTCCGTGCTCTTGGAGTTGGGGTTCTTCGGTGTGATGTCCTCGTGCACCCACAGCGGCCCGAACGCTCTGAGCAACAACAACACAGTACTCCAGGCACTGTATACCCACCACCAGTAGCACCACATACAGGTTACACCAGCCCTTAGATATCTGCACACATGCACTTCACAAACACACCCGCTCAAACATTTGTTCGCCAAAATGCAGCGGCGGTGCTTCTAATGGAGGCGTCCATACCTGGTGGAGAGGAACTCGATCAGTTTGTTGGTCTTCTCGTCAGTTTCATTGGGCGTATCCTCCAGGTCCTCCAGGTCGTCAGGTGTCACAAGGGGCAAATTTCCAACACTGCCTGCAGTGCTGCCGCCCCCCAGGCTGGCTGAGGAGGAGTTGGAGGTGGAGCTGAGGCCGGAGTCCACCACTGGAGATGCCTGCCACTCCCTCAGGAAGTCAGGTGCATCTACAGGAACATGATGAGTATTATGGTCTGTACTGTTTAAACATGTTTTTATCTCGTGTGAAAACTAATCAATCTTTTCTGTTCAAATCTCACAAGATCAGTAAATGTGTGTTGAGTGTTTTCCACTTACGGGACTGCTGGTACTCTGTGTGGTAGCTGGACTTTATGGTGAGGGTCTTGTTGTCACTGATCTCTCTGGTCAGCATCAGAACTGAGGCTATTACCTGGAAACACAACGAGATGGAACTTCAGTGGCTACAGAAATTTGGCCTGTTGATGGACCGATTAACTTTCTGTCAGCACTATATGAGGTGCAATGTTGATTCAAGTGGCATGAAGCGGCATCATGATGAGGAGGATTAGCATCCAACTCTGACCTGAAAGTTGTTGTTGCAGGAGAGGGCGATGAGGAGGTGGAGCAGGAGACGTTTGCTGTGCTCATAGACCTCTGGTCTGTAGTGGTCCAGACCTGGACGACAAAATACACATTAAGTTAGACGACAACAAGATTCAGCAAAGACCACATTATAACAGGCAGGTACAGACAGAGCATAGACAAAGACAGACAAGAACACAGCAACATAGAGTCTCCTGCTTGTTAGTAGTATCTCAGTATACAGTCCTATACATAAAAAACCTCTCCCAATATACTGCCAGTGCAAGTGCATGAAACAATACACATGGATTCACAGACAACCTCATGCTCACAGTAACATAGGCTGGATGATAATGGACAGTGTGAACCTGGGGGTCAGTATATTCCTACTTAGACAAACAGCCCCAGTGAGAAATGCAGGCCCTGGGGAATGTGTCTGTGGTGACACAAGAGAACCATCTGTCCTCCATGTCTGTGAGGGATGGAGATAAACTTCGCACTGTCACGCTATGAGCTCGTTGGACGTCACAGAAAATACCTACACACCTCGAGGTTATTTTCATGTGTTTGTGTGGAAACACCCTGTTGGCCTAGAGGGAATGATGATTTTTTGATCTTATCTTTTCAGTTTAAGTTCCTTTAAGTTCACCTCGTGGGAGATAAGAGCGAGGACGGTTGGCCAACCAGCTGGTCTAGTTTTTGACTTAAGAAGCTAAAGGCTACACGTGAACCAAACAGTTGACCAAACCTGAGCTATGTGTGTGTGTGTGGTGGACACCCACCCAGGAAGAGGGCGTGCAGCAGCAGGGGCAGGTGTAAAGCCCAGTCTTCCCTCACGCTGTGGTCCACCACCATTTCAGTCATGAAGATCACTGCGATGTTACACCTGCAGACCAACAGACACACAAATCAACAAGACAAGCTCCTGTCAGTCTTACAGTGGATCTGTATCGGCCAGTTAAGGAATGTGAGACAACTGATACATATTAAATTGAATTCTGGGAAGTTTTGTCAGCAGGTGTCTCTGTCACTCAGTACACATCATCATTCAGTCTTATCACAGAAACTGGGGTACAAGCACCAGTTATATAACAGTCTGCTCTCCTATAAAGCAATGTAAATACATGCATCATCAATCTAACGTAATGATTATTGAGGTGGAGAGAGACAAGACAGATAAATGAGTGAAATAGCTTCTAATGTTCATTCTTGACATAGCAGAGAGAGAGGAAGCTGGCTGGGTGTCATTCTGTGCTGGAGTTTATCAGATCATCTGTGCGGAGGCAGAACTGGTCTGTGTGTCTGAATACCTCTCTCTGCTGACTCTGCTGATACGTCACTGACAGCACCATCACTGGTCTCTGTTCTCTGTGTGATGTTTGGGGTTGTTTCACAGCAGATCGTCTGTACAGTGTCCTCCGTGTTTGTTGGTGCCTACCTGTGCAGCGGTCCTCTAGGTGTGATGGTTTCTGGAAGGTAGTCAACCAGGGGGGCCCAGCAGCCCCCGTTGACAGGCATGGGTAACGGCTGAGGATGGTTGGTCTCCAGAACGCCCAGTAGCCAGCCAGCATATGGTGGGAGTGGGTCAGCTACAAGTCAGACAAACACCAGGATTCAGGTCATAAACATATATCCTATACACTCTCTGAATGACGTCTATTCAAAAGCACAAAACAGCTTTCCCACAGGAATCAAAGCAGGGGCAAACAGCTAATGTGACAGGTCATTAGCGAACCATTCAAAACATGTGGAATTCCAGCTATGAGCTACCTCACTGTCCAGGTATTTCAACAAACAAACAAAGTGGTGGTTTACTACGACACTATTCCAGAACTACAATACTGTATTTCATTTCCTTTGGACAAGTCTAATCATACTCAGTGTTGAAAAGTACAAATATAGAGAAGGGAGTGAAAATCTCTCACAGGTGTTTACTGACCTTTCAGTGCAGGATCGACTGAAATTAAAGTGACTGTGGTTCAAAGAGTATGTGTACCTGTATTGATTTTCTGATGTTTAATATATAGTTTTAAATTTGACATTTTGGAAAATAGGCTTATTTAGTTATATCTCCAGTTTTTTAAAAAGTGAAAACGTTCTACAGAAGATATTTTCTTCTTAAAGTGCTTGACATCATGAAACAGTAACGTTACATTATTGTCATGATTTACTGTAAGTTGTGTTTTGGTGAAAGTGCCCCCTGCTCAGATACGAAAGATCCAGTTTTTGATAAATGGATTCACCCCTGTCACCATGTCTGCTTACAGCCCTGCTTAGTCACATGAGCACTACAGCAACAGACCCACGTCTGGAAGCCTCTCGACACAGACGCCTGCTAAAGATAGACCTGGTGTAGTATTTAACCCTGGTGCACAGTCGCTTCACCTTTAAAACAATCTCCTGTCAGTCAGTACATGCATCAGTATGGAGGGGATTTATGACAATTAGCATAAACATCTCAGGTTGAAGTGGTGAACATCATGGACTGACAGGAAGAATCCATGTCCTGGAGCTTTTTCCAAATAACAGACAGTTGTGAGTCATCATGGGCTCACACACACACACACACACACACACACACACACACACACACACACACACACACACACACACACACACAGCCAGCGAGTTTGTACATTCATTTTCATGAGAACCAAGACAACTCACTCTTCTCATCCTCGTAGGAGCCTCCAGAGCTGTTGCTGTAGCGAGACTCCAGCCTGTTGTGAGCCCTGGCCCTGCTGAGAAAAATGCAGGACATGCAAAGTAAAATTTTTAGTTTCCAGGCTTGAATAGAGAACAGTCTTTTTCCGTGATTGAAAAGTTTGAAAGTCTTATGTTAATATTTCTGCAAAACTGGTATGAGCTATGTTTGACATATGTTCTCTGCTTGCACGAGCTTCTTCAGAGACTGAATTAAAACAAAGCCTCAGTGTGACCAATCCAAGTAAAAGTCATTCATACTGACCGCTCCTCACTCTCTCTGACCAGCTTGTTCTCATCTGTGTCCGTCAGGTTCTCCTGTCCAGCCACCACAGTGTTACTGCTGGAGGTGGTGCCTACACACAAGAGATAATCTTCAGAAATACAGCACAGTCAATCACAGACATGCTGGAACATAAGTGGAACTTCTCGCACCTGTCTGCGAGGTGGAGGCTTTGTTGCTGGCAGCGAAGCGATAGAAGGGAGGGTTGTCGCAGTGCAGGACCACAGGATTGACTGGGTCCGTCTGCTGCAGCTCAAACAGGAGCTCCTCCATCGTCTGGATGGTGTTGTTGCGGCACAGGTAGATCACCACCTTCTTGATCTGAAACATACAAACACACAGGATGAACTGATTCACCTCACATTATCTCTTAGTTATTATCGTCATAGAATGGAACATATGAGCCTGTATGTTTGTAACTTCAGAGCAGTGTGTCATGTGTACAGGCATCACTTACATACGGCAGCAGTGTGGTATCACTGCTGACTCCACACAGGCTGATAAGGAACTGCAGGGTGATCCGTAAGTTGTTGCTCCACCTCTCATTGGACACCAAAGCGTTCCAGGCATTCTCAATCTCCGGGCCAGGAACCTCGTCTCCGTACTGACAATGTTCAGAGAAAAATTCAGTTTAAAGGTTGGAGATTTCTTTCAAAACAGATGAATAATTTCACAATCAAAGCTTCTTACCTTAGCAGTCATGAACATGAGGTTATTGAGCACCAGCGAGGTGGCCTGCAGGGAGCCCCAGCCGTTGCCTCTCAGACTGGGGGACAGCCCCATGCCCTGCCCCTGACTGTGAGGCTCTTCCTCTGGTGTGCAGGGGCTGGAGGCCGGGGGTAGGAGCCCCGTGTCCACAAGCTCAATGTTGCTGAGCCAGGGTAGCAGGTAGGACAGCATGATCTGCCTGCCGTTGGGATGGGTGGTGGGGAAGCGCTGGCTCACCTCTGCACGGGGGGGAGATAATGTTAGAAGTGCTCCAAGTCAGCTGAGAAATCTGTGAGGGTGTTCAGTAACAGGAGAAACACACCGGGCCACGGACCACTGTCTCATGGCCTCTCGGGAGTTTTGAATGTGAGGGTTCAAAGAGATCGTTCTGGAGTATTCAGCACATCGGATCATAATGTAACAATAAAAGAGCATTTTGGGAGCACCTCTGTTCCCTTAATCTAATATCCAGAGTTTGTTGTTGAAACGCGATAGTGCAGAGAGACACAGCGGGACGAGGAGTGGAGCTGAGCTTCTATGTGTGCCTGCAGTAAGGCTGTACTATTCTCTACAAAATAAACATAACAGGATTCCGGTCTTGGCCCTGTTTCTCCTGGAGTATCATCACAGTGAAACACGTACCTGAGAACAGAGGCAGGGTGAGCTCTGGGTACATGCTGGCCAGCTGGATGGAGAGCTGAGACAGGTTGACGCTGTACAGGGGAGGCACGGGGCCGTGCGTTCCATACAAAATATTACCAGGCTTCTGCTCCACCATCCGCTTAGAGTACGCACACAGTTTAGACTCCAGCACCTGCAGACACACGATTCATCTTTTACAATCAAAATGCATTGTTTTGGCTTGATGCACGTGTTTTCATTTTCACCTCTTTGTAGGCAACAAATACATATTTAACATTGGAGCTGTGTTTTTCTCCATTCCATTGTGTGCTGTATGTACCTGCATCAGCTGCATGGAGATCTCATATATTTCCCTGCTGGTGTCTGAGGCCTTGAACAACACCAGGTTGAGTAAGGTCACAAGGTCACATGGGTAATTCCTGGCAGAGTAAAGAGAAACAGTCATTTGTTGTTAAGTTCAGTGAATGTAAACTGACAGTTGTTGGCAGTGTGGGAAATTACATTTTAAGGAAACAATACGAGGTATGAATGCAGTATATTTCAACTCCAGCCAAACTACAGTTATATATATTTTACTGGATGTTTTTGCAACCAAGATAGTTGTGGCTGTCTATTTTTTATTCTTACGTAATTACACGAAAGTGCATATTTAAAAATAAAACTGTGAAGTTGTGCTAAATATTTAATTTTACTACAAAAAATCTGACAATTTATTGTTCTCCACAGGGAAATTTTAGATTTACTTTGACTCTCCAGCAGGGAGATTATAAGCGATAGAGCAGGTTCCCTGGAGTCGATGGATCTTCAGTGTCTTGATTATGAAAAACGTCAGCAGGGCAGATTCTAACACATGGAACAAATACATGATTCCCTACCTGTTCCCACACACAGTGGCAATGGCTTTGAAGCAGCCAGATGCCAGCTGGTAAGATCCAGTGAAACAGCGGTCCACAGCCCAGTTGAACAGATTGATTTGGTCTGGGTTCAGTTCTAAGAGCAGGATGACCACCTCACACCCCAGACGATGCACCTGGACACGTTATCGTGTGGAGGGAGCAAAGAAACAGGAGCAACAGAAAGAAGGGAAACTTAGATTTGAACAGTAACTTATTACTGCTAAACCTCTTAATGTATACATAGTAGTATATTTCCAGAAAATACAACAAGCTAAAAACAACAGCTGATCCCAGAGTTGACCTACTCGTATGTCGTGGCAGGCCAAGATGTTGTCCAGCCATTTGTAGAGATATCCATCAGTAGAGAGACCAACGTTGTCAAACACTGGACCGCAACACAGAACTGCTGACATGGCCTGGGTGACAAAGGTTGGGTTGAGTTAACGTTAAGGCTGTTCAGGAAGGAATGAGCAGTTAGTCGGTTTGGGAGTGTGGCTATTGTTTACCTTTAAAGCACAGTACTGGTAGCGAGTGATCTGGTGGTTGCGGTCACTGTAACGATCGAGGGGCGTGAACATGACACTGAAGGGCCCGGCCCATTGGCTGAAGAGGATGAAGAGATGATGTCTCAGAGACTGCTGAGGGAAGAGAAAGCGCCTGTGGTGGACTGCACATGAGGGGGAGAGAGAGGGAGAGACACACTGAGGGTCAAAAAAGACAGACTGAAATTTACATCTGTAATATATGAGCTCTTTTACTGACTGTCGCTGTGTAATTGCAGAACACTGCTGAGGCCACAGCTACTACATCTGCACCACTGAAAGATCAAAGCATCGACATGTATTGTATCATAAATAAAATGATTTACCAGGAACACACTGGATGAGATTGGCCACCATGCCACTGAAATGGGCTCTGATGTCTTTAAGCACGTCCAGCTCCTTCTCATTCTCAGCTTCCAGGAGCATCCGGGTCAGATCCACGTACTCCAGGAACAAGGCACCGAGCGCCAGGGAATCCCGCTCCAGTGCTCCATTGGTGCTACAGAAGAGAGAAGGACATCTAACTTTGGCAATCACAGAGATCATCTTTGATGTTAGGAAGGGAATGTTAGATGTGGATCAGGCTAAAAGCTACAGAGGGAAGCACGTGAGGGAAGGGAAAGCACCTACGTTTCATGAGTCCAAGCACATCAGGAAAAAGCAAGATGAAAACCAAAAACATAAAGAAAGCATTCAGGAGATTAAATGTATGTGCTACCTGTCACTGATCACGCCTGCATTAGCCAGCAGTTCAAAGATCCTCAGCAGCTGCAGCCGGAGCAGATCCCTCCTCTCTCTGCGCTTCTTGTTCTGAAAGCACACGGGAGTTTAATGCACTGCTGTATGAGGAGCACCTGCAAGTCCTCAGACAAACCATGACAATTCAGCAGTTAAATTAAAAAATATGTGTTAACACAGATCGGTTGTTTCAGGTTAATTGGTTTATGAAAGGAAATGTAACTCCACTTTACATCGGGAATACAAAAAATCCATTTTCATCAATATTAAATTATTGACTTTTGAAAAACATCTCTAACAGTTATGACAACAAACTATAAATGACTGTGAAAGCTCAACTTCCGCGCTCTCTTTAACTGGTGGCTATAAAAGAAGTGTAACCCTGGATTAATATCTGGGATCAATAAAGTTAATCTAATCCCGTTTCAGTGCTGTCAGCGTGTTTTTTTCATCATCTCCGTCGTGTGTGTTTGTGTGTGTGCTACCTCGGGCCGACGCTCCAGTGCTTCCTTCATCAGTGGGTGGAGTTCTTCGACCAGCTCCCTATAAACACACAGGATCAGAGAGAGCAAAAATCAATTGACTGCTTCACTGCAGATGGAGGATGGTCTGATTTAAAGGAGCAGAATAGGTTCTAACACATATCCATCTTGTACAAGCCAAATGTCACAATGGCCTAAAACCACTAATCCTCAAACACAGGAATGTGAGACAAATGTGTCTGTGGACACCTTAATCTCTTTAATAACAATGAGCGCCCTTTAGGAAAACATATCAGGTAAAAAAATGGATGATCTCTTTAAAATGAAATACCTCGTTCACAATGGAACCTCTGTCCTTTGAAAAAATGTGATACATTTCTGTCCCTCTAAGAATTCTCTCCTACATCAGTGACGCAGTTTTTTCTCGCACTCTGAATGTCTTGGAGGCATCTGAGTTATGAAGTGAATGTGAAGACAGATGGGAATAACCAACAGAAGAAGACGGCGTAAAGAGCTGATGAATCATGTCTGTCTTATGCAAGAGATCAAGACTCAAACTAACATACCATTCATTTTCTATTACAATCTAAATCTGTGCAGCGTCATTGCCTCCATTCGGCTCTCACCAAACAACAGCAGGTCACATGACAAGAACAGCAGTTTTATGATTCATGAACATCTGAGCTTTAAATCACAACTTTGTTCTTGTAATGAACAGCGTATTTGACTTATATCTTAGTAGTAAAACAACATTTAGCTCTTGATCACAGCCTGATGTGTACGACTCCAGCTGTGTGCGTTGTCAGCTATATTTATGTACCTGAAGACCAGAGCATTTGTGCAACCAAAGCCCAGGACCAGAGACTCTGTGATCTCCAAACTCTCAACTCTCATCAGTGGGACGAGCTGTTTTAAAAGCCAGGCTACTGAAGGGGTGCCAATCACCTGAGAGATAAAAAAAAAACAAAACAACACAAACATGGAACATTAACAACTTCAAACAGATCCAAATCTACAGAACTGTGTCAGATTTTAAATACTTTTTTGGCAGCACAAACACACACCTTATTGTCGTAGGTGACGCTGCCGTCGGGCGTGGTGGCAGTGATCTCAGGTGTGGAAGCCCTCAGGTGACCAGGGGACATGATGCTTGGCTTAGCCACGCCAAGACATAGGATCAGGTAGTTACGCCACAGAGAGATGTAGCTGTCGCTGGAGCCTGCTGTGCTCGTCTTCTTTGCATTCACTGGACTGCTGCAGAAAGACCAAGGAAAACAGACAGGGGGTCATTTGTTGGACGAGATATGTGACCATTCTATGGTAACAGCAAACGGACAAAGTACGATATAATTAATGTGTGTTCTTGTACTTGGGGTCAACTAGCGGCAGCAGCAGTTGTAGCCGTGTGAAAACATAGGGCCAGGCATATCCCAGGGCGATGGGGCAGTGTTTGGGCAGGTGCTCCTGTCGCAAGAAGATATGGAGACAGAGCACCCACGGGTCCTTCACACACTGGGCAAAGATCCACACGTGGCTGGGGCTCTTCACGTCGTAGGAACTGCTGACCAGGCGAGCCGTCCACTCCACCAGCCACTGGAGGTCAACATGGTGGCTCAGGGGCAAGGTGGACTGGGGGAGGGGAAGGGAAGGAATTTAAGATCAACAGAAGTAATTTGGGTGATTGTGATTTAGATAATATGTGATGCAAGAATGGTAGTGGTCTGAACACAGATACACTCACTGAGTCAGAGACAGCCACATGGACGAAGCTGTCCATTACTGCTGGGCTCAGCTGGTCCATGACCTCTATCATTGGTTTGTCGTCATCCTGGAGGGGAAGACATTTATAGAATCAGTTATTTTTATAACAGCGTCACACAATGTGAGAGGATTCACAGGCTGCATATGCTGCATATCTAATCACAGCTACAGTCAGATGGTGCTCCTTCCACTCTGCTTTTTCCACAACCTTGGTCTGATACGTGTCGGTAATATTTGTCTTTCCACTGTATATTCATCTATTTTGGCAGTGACTTCAAATCCATACAGAGAAGAGAAGTTGCTGGATTGTTCTCTGTTGTGTTTGTGTGGTGAAGATGTGAGTTTCTGGTCCTGTACCTCAGCGTGGCCCAGAGCCGTGAAGAGGCAGCGTATTTCTCTTAACACGCCGACTGCCAGCTTCCTCGTGCTGATCTGACACGAGCAGAGGAGCAGCAGAGCCAGGCCCTCAACCGCATGGAGCACTGAGCAGTGAGGACTTCGCTCTGGCAGTCTGGGGCTGGACTGATGGAGAGGGAGGACAGAGATGGAGGAGAAGTTAGCAAAGAGTAACAACTACTACTGTAGGTCACCGTGTTTCACCGGGAATTAAACTTATAGTTGACACTTAACATGGTGAAATTGATACACTTGAAGTGCCTCAATATCCTTTCATCGCTATGGCAACATACATCATCAGACCAGTGCATTTCACAACAAAGAAATTAAAACAACCAGTTACATCAATAATAAACAACCAGCTGTAAAATCCTTTATGTTTTGTGAAAGATATAATTTTGAACATGTCGTGCAATGGCTGGTGTGAAAAGGGAAAACATTGGCTGAAGTGTGTAAAAGTTGCACTGTGCTGTACAAACCTCCACTCCACCTCGCATCTTGCCCTGCAGCTGCAGAGCTAACCTCCACTGTGTGAGCAGCTGCAGAAGGAGCTTCACAGATGCATCCTGCAGACCCTGATGGGTGTCTTGGACCTGGAAGAGTTTGGAGAGGGATACTTCTAAATAAATATGCAGTTCATCTCAATCTGTCTTACTATTTTCTTTTGTTGTCTAGTGTTGATCAATCTTGAGCAAAATAACTAAAGCTAAACACACTTTTGAAAGAAGTGCAGCAAAGGAAAATGCAAGAAACACTCTTACTATCTCTGTACGTTTCTGTAAATTTCAGTTATACCTCGCGCAAAAGGAAATGAGTGTAACCAAACAGGACGTCTTCCCTCCAGTCGGAGAAATCGAGAAGCAGGCTCTGCAGGGAGTTCTGGGAAATAAGACGAAGCTCATCGTCCATGTGCACCGTAAGTCTGAGGGAGAGATGACAGCATACCATGAATTAAGATCTTGCTGGAGAGATAGAAACCAAATAAACTTCATGAACTCATGAAGAGGAAGAGAAATCTCTTCAAAGACATTAGGTTACAAATGACAACAGAATAGAAATGCATTTTGTATATAATTAGCATGTAATAACTTTTCAGGCAGCCACACAGTTGTTGTGTCTGTAACTCACCGTGACAGCAGGTCAATGAGCTCAGGTTTCGACATGGCATCAGGAAGAATACGAGGGATGGCAGCCACACATGTCCTGAACAGGTCGATTTTCGGCTTCCTTTCACCACTGTCAGAGATGGAGGGGGATGTTGAGCATGCTAACACTTGCTTAACTCAAAATACATGAACATTATCTTAATATAAACTAAAGAAAACCATATTTAATATCACATAGAAAAAAACTCAGTCTCTAAAACAGCATAAATTCAAATAATGAGGCTTTCATCATAATATAAGGAAAAGAATAACCTTCAGCAGTAAAAGGCTGAAAAACAGTTCAGATGCTGCACTTTGTAGTTACGTACGTGATCATGTCCTCTGGTTCTTTGTTGAGCATCTGGACGCTGGTGAGCATCATACAGCGACCCACCTCCTTGTCTAAGTGTCTCAGGATGTTGTCCAGAGCCTTTCGCACCTGGGAGTAGTACAAGGACATGCCTGTGGACAACAGACAGTGCACTGGGTTACATGAAGAGGCTGCATTCAAATGACACAGACATGAATGGGGACAAACTCTCACACACAGACCTATAAGTTTAGCTTCCTCTTCAGTCAGTGTCTTGCTGAGATAAGTTTTCTTCTTCTTCAGAGAGTTTCCAGAGGGCAGAGTGGCTCCTGTGTTGGGCATAGGAGGCTCTCCGTCCTTCTGCTGCAGAGCATCTGCTATCACCAGGAAGGCCCGCAGACCAATGTTCATCCGCTGGAACACAGACAAAGCATCCTCACTACATGTCAGAGAGTCTGTTCATCAAGAGGGGCGGAAAATTCCTGACATGGATTGGGTAAAGCTTGCAGTTAAGCCTAGCCTTGTGTTGCTAGCCTCCAGTCTAGATTTGTATTCTTTCTCAAATGGCTGACTCAAGTGACATCACTTGAGGCAATCCGTCAGATTTCGCATTGCACATAATCAGCTCTGAGTGCATCTCAGCTGAAAAGGTGCTGACTCACTCTGGTGGTGCATTTGAATTTCAACACTCCCACGGAGAGCACACTGTGATTCACCTTCCTCGCTGACTGAAGAGTACAAATGAAAACTGAAATGTTCATCCTTGTAACATGGCCAGGGGATGCACTGTGTGATCCGTGTGCACATGACTGGATGTCTGTGTCTGCCCTCTTACCTCTGGGTTGAGACTGAAGGCTTTGGCAGGTTTCCCAACACTCAACAGGTCAAATATGATCTCCTTCATGGCGAAATCCAGTCTCTCCTGAACAGAGGACAAACACACTGGGGTTACAGGATTTCAGAACTGATGTAGGTGAGGCAGCTTGTATCACACTAATGGTGCAAGAATGAGACAATTTTATGACATAATTGAACTGATAACTGATTTTATACAGAAATAACAATTAAAAACAAAACAAGAGATGAAAGGACAAGACAATGTATGGACATAATATCATATTATATACAAGTCATAAAGTCACATATGATGTTGTGTGCCTTAAAGAGACATGAGTGCAATCACTTTAAAGATGAGTTTGAAAACCTCAGCCTCACATGCAACCATTGGATGAAATGTATTCAATTTCAATAATGGTTTCTGGTGAGATATAAAAAAATAACTAATGGCCTACACTCGAGTTAATCCTGTATTATCACGTCAACTGTGTGAGTGGGTGAAATATTGTTTTAGCTTTTGACCCATTTCTGAAGCTCCCTGTCTGTGTGAGTTTGTGGATAATAGAGTGTGTGAGTGTCATACACACCTGTGCGATAAACTGGATGATCTTGACAAAAATGTTAAGGGGCATGTCTCTGGGCACAACGCTACGACTCCCTTTGGGGAACAGAGTGGAGGTGATGGACGTCAGACGACTGGGGGGAGAGGGAGAGACAAGAGAGGGAAGACAGAGGCCGAGAGAGAAGCAAGTGCTATGAAGGAAAGCTAAAAACTTGTAAATGTTAGAGCACACAGGAAAAAGCACAGAAAGTGCTTTCATGCTAATCATCACAACCTATCACAATGAAGCTAACAATGACATTTCGATGCTGCAAAGTTTATTATTACATCTGACATTTTGTTGATAAGAAACTACATGTGGACGTTACCTCTGCGTTCCAGTGTTGCTCTCGCACTTTATCCGGATCATGTAGACCCACAGCAGGCGGTAAAGTGATTCCAGAGCCACTCGAGCCATCTTGGGGTCTTTATTCTGCATCCACACACATGCAGACAGAAGTGAATTGTGTTTGATCAGGTGCAGTTTTGCACAGACGCACACCAATATAAATGCTTCACAGGGTTTGCTCTCGGCCCAAAAGACCAAGTCTCTGAGAGAAATAGTGCCCGACAGGCATTCATCACATCCTGTACCTTACAGACGCATGATCATTTACTGTAAGAGCTACACACGCTGCTCTCTCAGCGTTTACAGTGCAGTAATGGATCAAACTCGCACTTAAGTCTTTATGAGTCCCCATCAATCAGTGCGCTCTTAACCTGCAGTGTTTTCCTCGAGGCAAAACATACTGATGGTTGATTACAAAGTGAAGGCGGCATTAGGCCGTGTTAGTGCAGCAGTTTGTTGTGTGAGGCTCAG
Organism: Centropyge bicolor; assembly: GCA_037975185.1. Classification (NCBI taxonomy): domain Eukaryota; kingdom Metazoa; phylum Chordata; class Actinopteri; family Pomacanthidae; genus Centropyge; species Centropyge bicolor. The sequence continues at coordinate 258,450 of JBBMOC010000188.1, read as the reverse complement.
TGTTGTGTGTGTGTTTGTCACTTTGTCAAAATCGTTCCCCCAGGGCAGAAATTTACTGCACAGACCCACAGTTTTCATGTGCGACAAAAATGCCGCTTGTGGTCTGTGCAAATACCCCCCCCCCATGTTATGGTAATTATTATGGTAATTATTAGCATTTGTGTGGTGTAGACAGAAGCTGACCTTGAGGTTTGAGAGGCAGTTGTTGAGGAAAATGTGCCAGCGACTGAGGAAGAACTGCTTCTGACTGACACACAGCAGGCAGGTCACCAGAGGATACAGAGCCTGGTGAGGAGAGAGAAGACAGATGGGAAACATGCATCAGGCTCTTCAGACAACAAACAGGATCAGGGTACAGTCCATAATTCAATGTTGGCCATTAATTGAATGTAAACAGAACATACATGGATTCAGTCTTCCACATTGATTTTATATATTAACTATGCTTAACTGATTTTAGACATACATCTGTTAATGAAGTCAAATCAGGTCTGAGAATCATATATTTCAAACTGACATCAAATTTCTAAGCTCCTTTTTATTGTTTAATGATAATGCAATTAGATAATTACAGATAAAGTTTAACATTCTCAAAATCATGTTTCACTTGTTTCGTGCCTTATAAATCCTCATTGGCTTGTTCTTCCTCAAATAACTATGTCCTGCTCTCTAGACTTAAGTCAGTTTGACAAAACACTTCTGTCTCTGTCCTTTGTCAGACATGAGAAGGATGAGAAACAACAGTTTGAGTAACACCATTACAAACTAATTAAAGAGAACAACCTTAAGTTCACATGAAGGAATGTGAACTTTGGTGTCTGGTCTGTTCAATCATCTGGTAAAGGCATGTAAGTCTGCATGCAGATGATTCTTTAAGAGGAATGCCTTGCTCATGACCAGTGTGAGTCCAGGTACACCCTTGTTACGAATGGTTATGGGAAAGCTCTATCGGTGTTATCGGTATTCCTGTAACGTTAATTCATTCTAACATGCTGCAAATTCCTATCCAGACTAATGAAAACAAAGCAGCATCAGACGATGACGTTTGACATTACATAACTGCATGTTTACATTCTGTGCTCGGGCTCATAATGAAAATGCAGCTTTAAGCAATACATGTAAAAATGTAGTTATGTGTAAAAGAGGGTAACACCAGCAACCATCACCAGCAGCTGATGAAACACTTACAAATACAACAACACAGTTAACCTTACATCCTCAGTGCAGCCCCCCAGCTCTGACGCTGGTGGAGTCTGCCAATGAAAACTGTGACCATCTCCACCCCATCAAGTAACGTAACACTCGTTGTCATTAAATAAATGAGTCTGCAGTTTTTAACTTAGGATACAGCCAGCATCAGTTTTAAGCATTTGTAATTCATGTTCCTAAATTATCCCACAGACAATGGCAGTCAGCAGCCACAGCTTCGTCAGGCTAACAGCAGCAGTCAGACACCCGGGTCTAACCCATTCTCACAGGAAAACCAGCAGAATGTCACAGGGCTGGAGCCAGCTGTTGTGATTTACAGCCCTTCACTACAGTGGAGTCCAGTTGGTTCAGGTATGCTCGGTAGCCAATAACTAGCATAGCATAAATAGCTAGGTAGCCTCAGCTTGAACTTAATGTGAGCTGTCCTGACAGGCAGAGATAACTACTTTTGTAAGTTTTCTTATGGCTATTAATAATTCAATTATATAACGAGCACAGTCCTTGTAACTTATCATTTCTGCAAAAAAAGCATATATATAAAATATAAAAGTATAAATCCCTAAAATACCAACCCCTTGTTACCTGTCTATCTCCCATTTCAGCATCTCTCAGGCACTCAAAAAATAACAATTATGGAAATGTGCCACATTGCTGTCATTCCTATCATGTCTGTCCATTCTGCTTTGACATGACAGGTCATTGTTTGTGTGCATGCCTGTGCAATGCTCCATTTGGATAAAGTGAAAACATCTCGAACAATATGAGTGCAGAGAGGCGTATCAAGTGTTGTATGCACGGGGTGCGTGGAGTATTCGGAGAATCTACTGAAGGAAGCATGTGTGATGGCTGAGTGACGTGTCTGCAGCTCCAGGAACCCGTGCACATTTCACAAATAGCACATCTACAGTACAGCAGCAGTAATGCAACACAGCAGGTAGACACCATGTTTTGTTATCCAATTTGTCTATCAAATGGCTGTGGAATCCAACCCAAGGGCGGGGCAAGGTTCAGGAGAAGACTGAAGGGGAACATCAGCAAGCACTGTTGCTCCGGACTAAATCATTTCTGTATAAAAATGTTTCCTTCTTCTTGTTTCCAATGCAAATCAACTTGTTAAATAATTTAACTGTATCTTGTCTGGAAACTCCTGAAACAAGTTGGTGTACATACTAGGGATGCACATGGTTAACCGTTTAACCGTTAACCGATAACAGTAACTCTAACCGATTAATACTAACGGTCAATTTTGTTTTTAAGCTACGTAATTCAATCAATTCATGGGGGCGTGTCGACAGGTGCAACACATGCCATCACGTGCTTTCCATCACAGCCCACTTTACAGCGAAGATGAAGAGAGCAAAAAGGAGTTCTGTGTGGGACAATTTCGACCGGAAAGGGGAGGAGGTCATTTGCAAATTATGCAGTACACGCGCTTCCCGAGGTTGGCCATTCTGGCCCGGCGCTACCTGAGTATTCCTGGGACATCGGTCCCATCTGAGCGCATATTCTCCGCTGCGGGTCTCACGGTAAACAGGCTGCGCACCAGGCTGAGCCCAGAGCATGTCAACATGCTGCTTTTTCTTAATAAAAACCAGTACATTTAAAAATAAATAAATAAAGCCCATGAGAATTTTTTTGTCACGGCACTTTTGAATGGGTCACAGTACTCAAAAAAATAAAAATAAAATAATAGGGGAGGCAACCGCCATTCCGACATCCCTCCAATCTATTATTAAAAACTCCTGAAACGGGAAATATAATATGTCTCGAACACGTATTAATGTAACTCGGGCTAGTGTGAAACATGTTAGATTCATGTGTGAATCTCAGGGATCACTGACTGTAAGCAGAAACACAGTGTCAGTGAGCTGTCACAGCAGCCAGCTGGAGCGCAGCTCTCCATTCAGCCCGTGTGTCTCCATGCACGCTGGCATCATATGCAACATTGATATTACAGATATCAATGACGGCTTTGCAGATGACACCTGAAGTCACTGACTCATTCCAGTCTCCTTCGTCTTGTACAGTAGGGGAGGGTGTGTATCCTTGTATGCAATTACGCACAAAACACACATTACATTGAATATATTTTTTTTTAATCTCCAGACACGTCGCGGGTCGTCCAGGTTTACAGTAAAATTGTTCGGAATAAAGCCGCATCATCCAGATAAACATTGAGCTCCATCAGTACTGTTTAAATTTTTTTAAATTAATTAATTAACAATTAAAGAAATCACCAGCACGCTCGCTCTCCACATAATTTAAAAAGCAATAGCAGACGATTGAAGCCTACAGTACTGTTAATTATATCTACAGCTTGTAGCTTTTTTTTTCACATTTTAGATGAGTAATCTAACTATTTGCCGTCATTGTAAATCTGCAGTTCGGCACCGGACAGCGCCGAGTCAGTGACTCTCTGATTTATGTCGGAATGGCAGCATGGAAGGACATTTAAATCTTATCGGTTAACGGTTATTAATCGTTAAAGGGCGTCGGTTAACGGTCATAAAAAAAATCCAAAATGTGCATCCCTAGTACATACACATACACAAACAAAAGTAGCTATAGGAAGGATCAACAAGGAAATGTCTTGAAAAGAAAAGAATTTTGTGTTCAGAGTTTTTTACAAATGCTGCATTCCAGATTGGTATGAATGGGTCAAACTTTAGGTAGTGTCCCACCAGTCCTGACAATTAAACAGAGTAGCTTGACTGCATGCTTGTTTAAGTCAGACTGCTATCTTAATAAGGGAGATGTACTGCACCTAATTTGCTGATGCCCCTGCCTGTTTCCCTGCTCTGGGCAAATACTGCCCATCTGGCACCGCTTCAACAACCAGCCTGCCTACTGCATGCTGCACTCCTGCCTCCTTCCCACAGAGAGATAAGAGCCCACATGTTGTAGAGGTGCAGTAAGAGCTTTCACCAATTGCTGTTAATGGAGAGGAAATGAAGAGGGATGAGCAGTGATGAAACTTACCAGAGAGTGTTTCTTCCTAGAGGACAGGTCCAGTGTGGTATCGTACAAACTCTCCACGAAGTTTCGTAGACATGGCACGTTCACCTCGTTCTTCACAGTCTGGGGACGAATAATGCATGTTACTTCTGTACATATTTATTATTAGACTTATTTGTCTATCTATCTGCAGTTGATGCAGATTTATATCTCAAGATACAGACACAATATATTTAGAGAAGCAGACATGCTGTAGAGAAGAAAGGCAGGCAGGTTTTTTAATTAAAAGACAAACAATAACTTCAAACTGACTCTGGTTTAAAATGACTCCAAAAAATCAAAAATGCACTGAGCAGTAAGATGAAATGTACTCACAGCAGCTACAGGTACAAGTATCTCCACAAAGAGTCCGGCTAACGAGTGTTTAATGTCTTTATCCTTCACTTCCAAGAAATACTGGGCACACTCCTACAGACAGAAAGAGAGAGAGAGCATGTGCATGACGATTCTGTGAATGCAAGGTCACCGGTTCAATCCCTGTTTTGATATGGGGGAGCGAAATGAGAAACATTCTCGCCACTGCAATTACCATCAAAGGGCCAATGAAAGAGGCACTTAGCTCCTAATTACCTCCGAGGAAGAAGCAGAATAGCTCTATGATAGCACTGAACTGCTTCCAGACATTAATGTACGCAGGGACACAGCACGTATTTCCTGTGAACACTCCCAAACCCAAGCCTCTTTCCAATTTGTCAACATGTAAATAAACAGGGAAATGACCTCAGCCCAGTCTACCTGCATGAACTGGAAAGAGGCTTCGAAGTCTTCCACCGGGTACATTTTGATGCGGAAGAACTTGAGTCCCATGATGAGGCTGATGGTGGACTGGATGACGTAGGGGCTCTGCTCCTTCTGTCTCAGCTCCTTCAGTTCGGAGATGAACTTCTTCCTCACTGCTGGGAACCTGCGGGGGGGGGGAGGCGGTGACAGGATGTGAAAAGCTGCTCGGCGCTCTTGAGTTCTGATGACTGTTTTCATGTCAGGGTCTGTGTGTGGTGGCGCTGTTAGTGGGATTACTGCAATATTGTGTCAAGTTTAGATAACTCTTCTCTTCTAACTCTTACTCTTCTGCACTGTTGTTTTCTGCATGTGCACATGTCTGTGTGTGCTTGTATATGTACCCACCATCCAGATAGATTATACTGACAGCACTCTGCAGACCTATATTTAGAATGGCATCTGGAGGGGTGATGTGGAGGGAGTGTGTACGTGTGTGCGTGCACTTGTTGTGCGTTTTTTTTTTTTTTTTAGCTCTGCTTTTGCATGCTTCACAGGGGTTGCTTCAGCAGTTAAGTAAGTGGAACCGTTATCAGTCTTCTGTTTAGTGCTGAGTGTTTAAATAAGACGCACGTAAACACTGCAACCCATAAACCAAGCTGGAAATACACACAGATAATGCCAAGAACAAAGTATGTACCCAGCCTGTTTAAGCCTGTGTGTACTCAGGCTGTTCATAGCACTGTGTGTGAATAATGTGCTACAAATAAATAACACTGAAAAGGCTGTTAGAAATCAAAATTAAAGAAGCTTCATCAAGTGGAAAACCCACCGTCCGCACAGAAAACAAGGTACATTTGTTAGACTAGAGCTAAAAGTATTGACTTTGATCCATGATCAGATCGATGGCAGTTTAAATGATGTGATGGCTCAGCTAGCGTGTGTGTGTGCGTGCATGTGTTTATGTGTGTGACAGCAGTGACTGAGCTGTCCTGTGAACCCGCACCTCCTCCATCACAATAATAACCTCCTGGAAAATGGGAACAGCTCTCGTCTCTCATCACACACAACATTAAACAGACAGAGGACCATCATCTGGAGTGTCATTATCCTCAGTTGCCATCACAGACACACACGTGTATTTACCAACGTGTATTTACACACGTGTATTTACCAACACACCGAATTTCCCCTATGGGGGATCAATAAAGAATTATCTTACACACACACACACACACACACACACACACACACACACACGCACACACACACACACACACAGGGAATAGCCGGCATTTGTGTCTTTCCTTGATTTGTACTCAAGACAGAGGGACAGTGTTAGTAATTGCTTTTTCTCCTGAAAATGGGGTCAAGAGGAGGACAGGTAGTGACTTTAACCACACATTCAATTTCCCACACAGATAAGTCAGGCCACGGCCTCAACCTGACCTGGATAACAAATTTAATTTACATGACTTACGTGAAGAATTTCGTTCTAGACTACAATAAATAAAAATAAACCCACAGGTAAATCTGAATTGTAGATATGTGTATCTGAACTGTGGAGGTGATTCCATGTGAACAGTGACATAAAAATAAAGGCACCCTTTGCATTTTTAATGACTGCGTGTTACTGTTCTGCAACAGACTGCATCCTCAACAGCTTTGCAACCTCAGATAAAATATTGTATAATGATTTTCGGCAAATTGAAGATTATCTCAACAAATCTGAAGAGAACACTCCACACTGTCAACAGGTACAATCAACAATACAAACATTGAATGTGTATGCACACACACAGAGTATAAACATGAATTTAAACAGCAGTACCTGGACTGAGCGACAACTCCCACTACTTCAGCATAGAGGTCAGCCACTATGTGCATGTTGCCTGTGTTGGGTCCCAGGTACCTAAGAGGTAACCACACAAATGAATATTAAGCATGTGAATTAATGCATGTGGATGGATGTCAGAACTGCATGTGAATATGTTGCAGTTGGTCAGAAAATAAAGACAGTAACGTACTGAAACTCTTAACTGTGCTTTAGTCAAGGCAGTCTAGTAAATTATTTGTGCTTCATCATTCTTACCCTTCCTTGTATTTGAAGTGCTTGAAGGCCAGGTTTATCACCTCCTGGATGAGTCCATCCAAAAGAGGATGGAGCGGGATCTGAATTGAGAGAAAAGGTTGTCAGTATATTTTGAATTTAGTCTTCATCAAAACGATACTTCCAAACAAAATTGGCTATTTCCCCCTCCTTTCTATGCATTATATATTTTTTATTTTGAATTCATAACTTGATGAAGAATATGCAAATGACTCCAAGTTTTAATTTTGCCACAGTTTCACATGAGTGGGGAGGGAAGTACTGATGTCAAGTAAGTTGTTAATCAAAGAAGAGCCTGTTAAATATTCAAATTACTTCATGTGATTGTTTAAACCCTTTCGTATTATCATGGAGATATTTGTAGTCAAGGATTGAAACAAAGACACCACCACTGTAAATGAAGCCTCACCTGCTTCAAAACTTCTATAAGCACTAGGGAAAAGATGAAGTCTATGGCCAGATCCCTCCGCTCCAGTAGGTAGTCTTTCTGTTGCTCATCACTGAGACAGACAAACAGACAGAGACAAACATTATTTGTCACATTCACAGTAACATTGTTGATCCTTTATATGGGCCCGAGTGCACGCTCCTGCTCTTGGCTCTGTGTTTACGTGTCACACATGAGAACCTGCTTTTATTAAATTTCCATTGATCAATTAATTGTGGGCACCATCTGGTCCACGATGCAACTGTGTGTACTCTGTGAGCCGTTTGTTTGGGATTTAAAACAAGCTCCTGGAAAGAGGACAACACCCGTCAGTGCAGTGTATTGTCTCTGGGTGTTTATATTTGAATATTAAAAAACGTGTTGTTCTCACTGTGCTCTCGTTGTGTTTTGACTTTTTTCATATGTGTATGTGACTATTTAGTCATCCAGGTCTCCAACAACTAACAAGTGTCATGGTTGACCGTGTGTGCCGTTTGTGTCATCTCACTTTTTTGACTTAGTGTTGGCTCTGGGTCGATACTCATGGGACTCGTCTTCCAGGCCGTTCTGCCTCTTGTACCAGTCGAACAGAGTCCTCAGGATGGATGGAAGGCAGTACTCAGCTAGAGAACTCATAGAGCTGATCAGCTGAAGGTGAGCAAGAGGGAGAGGGAGGAGAGAGCAGTCAATCCCATTTTAAAACTAAGACAATGTTATGGCTAGATTGGAGCGGCAGAGGACAAAAGGGGCAAACACACACACACACACACACCTGGTCAAACTGTGGGTCCTCTCCTCTCTGCAGTGATTTGTTAAGTGGCTTCTCCTGTGAGAACAGAAGAGGGAATTACATTCACTTCAGGAGGGATAGAACAGGGAGACATTTTTTTATGACATTTTGAGACAGGAAGCTCAAAGTCCAAATCCTAATCTGTGTACACTGTATTTCCTGTTTTATTTTAAAAGACTGACATCTCCTGTCATTGTACTTCCTGATGCTCGATCCCAGCTCCACCCCTGATCACATCTGCTCTCAGTACACACCTGACTGCTCACATGACTCACCTGATTTTGCCATTAGTCAGCCCCATATATATACTCTTCAGTTTCCTGTTCCCCTGCCACAGTGTGTGTTAATGGACTTTTTCCTGCTGTTTGTTGCTTTGTTTATTGGTATTTGCAGTTTTGCCTACTCCCTGTCTGGATTTGTTTGCCTGGTTTACACTGTGCTCCTGTGTTGGACTGCCTGGTTTGTTGCAACAATCAACATCCAATAATTCTTGTCTTTGCACTGTAAAATTCTTTTTTTTTTAGTTTTTTTATTCAAATTTAACGTTGTTGGGGCTGTACTGTCCATATGCCAGGATGTTGAAGACATAATGTTTAGCAGTGAGGCACACTGCAGGAAACACTTCCTCTGCACAAAAGATGGATCAATATATACTGTCAGAAATAGTCCTTCTGAATAACACAACCAGATAAAATGTCCAAACTGTAGTCCTAAATGACACTGTAACCTGAGAGAGACAGAGAGAAACAGATGATGAAAGATGAGATATCATGGATACAAAGTCACTCACCAGTGGTTCGGCCATGATGATGCGAATCTTGCGTTCTGAGAGCAAGGTGAAGTTGGCAAACAAGCTTTTTAGGACGAACTCGCCCGGCTTACTCTCAGGGTCCACATTGACCGGCGCCATGATGACAGGACCCTTCCTCTCTCCCAAGGTTCCACTGACTGGCGGGAGGGGCGGCTTCAGTCCCACTGGAGAGGCTGCAGAGAGTCAGGACAGCTCAGTCAGTCTGAAGCAGTCTAAAGAAACGCCATCAGACAAAGTCGAGACTACAGTGCCCCTCACAATCCCCCATGATCCTGTCACTCCTATTATCATTCTTTGTCTCACTTCCATCTGGGAAATAATCACGCTTTCAGTTTTGGAAGTATAATTCCCATAATGTGGGTGTTTTTTTTTTCAATAAACAAACAAATAAATGAATAAATAAATAAATAAATAAAAGGAAGTCAAAATATTTGTTTCCAATTTGAAAAAAACTGGCACAATTAAAAAATATGCCAAATAATTTATTAGCAGTTCATGTTAGCAATGTACCAATGAATGTACAGACAACTGTCCCTAGATTATTTTGATACTGAAGACAAGTTCAAGTTCACCCTGAGTTGACTTAATTACTTAACCACATTAGTCTCCATAGCTGTTGATACATCACTGATGGGAACACATGTTGTAATACCAGACTTGGGTCATTTCGCTTCTTCTCTCCTTTCATTGTGCCCATACACACACAGAGCACACACAGGCCACTGTATGAAATATTGTGATATTAACTATATTCTGAATAGGCCTATTATAAATATTATACATACTCATTTTATTCCCACACATTAGCCATGACAGTTCAGCTGTCCATGCAGAGCATCAGGGAGAGGTTTTGATCTGCACTGCATGTATCAGAGAGAGTGAGCGTCAGAGAGAGCTTAAAGTCAGTCTTACATTAGTGTCCGTCTCCACCGGACACCACTAACGACAGACTTCGTTGGGCTGGGGCCGTACAAGGGCTGGAGCTTTTTGCCTGTGCAGGGCTCTACTCTGAGCTGTGTGTCACAACCACCTTATGATTTTCTTACATACAGATATGAATTCTTTACCTACTATGGCCATAATGTGTCCCTGCACTGTAGAGAAGCAGCTGAGACACAGACTCTCTTAATAAACCTCACACTCTGAGTAACAAACACAATTTGTCCATGTTGGGATAACATCATTTTATTATTTCTCTCTGTAAAGTTAAAACTCCTGGGCGATGACTAATCTATATTGAGTGTGTCCAAGTTTGACAGGGTACACTTTCCAGACACACAGATGGACACACACACACACACACACACATTTGCTGGGCAGCCAATGTTTTCATTTCTCCCTTCTGATTACATCATTAGGGAGACTGGGCACTATTAACTCTTGGAGGACTTAAATGATAAACACAAAGAAAAATAGACAGGGAGTGGGTAGGGTCTGGAAGGGGTTTGAGTGAGAGACAGACAACAGGCGGACAGACAGATATAAGGAAGGAGAGGGCATTTCCTGTCATGCATCTCTAAGAGTATTGACATGGCCTTAAAATAGAAAAAACTCATCGCTCTAAGCAACAGCACATTTCCATGTCGTCAGTGAGTGTGCACATGAAGAGCTGAAGTCTGTGGAAAACATGCATGTTGCACTATGGACTACTGTTACTGACTCAGACGTCAACCAACACAGTGAATTAAACCCCAAGCACATACCTTACCACACTTAGAGTAGAGTATTAACAATGGCTTCAACAACAGCCAACAAAGGAGGCTTGTGTGACAGAAGCTAATGTGCCGGTTTGTTTCCCTCCACATGCTGAGAACAAACAAAGTACATATAATACTTTTTCCCACAATGTGAAACAAAGCAGTAATTCACCTGAGCACTTCCCTAAAGTGGCTAGTGTGTGTGTGAGTTAACAACTCTGTCAGGTCCAACTGACCTTTCGTGACCATGTGACCTGACCTCACTGGAGAGGTGAGATGTAAATATTCATTCCTGGACACGACAGGCCTCACAGACGGCAACCTGTTTGTGTGAAACCTGAACACTCCAATGATGCAAACGTGTGTGCACACCAACACACACCCCTGCACGCTTACCGAGGCCCTTGATGAAGCTGATGACACTAGCCCTGCTCCATTTAGTTGGCACTTCCATGGTGCAGACGGCCACACAGTGAGACAAGGATATGAGGGTAAAGGTGGGTGAAATGGCCTGGAGCAGTGGGATGGAGGAAGAACGTAACACTGGGAGAAGGTATGAAGTGGAGTAGTCTACAAGGTGCAAAACACAGCTCCCATGATTGACAAATAAAATTAATTCCTTGCCGGAGATTAGTGGCACAGAAGGCGCTTGTCTTCAATATCCAACTGCTCCACCATGACAGTAACTACAGACATCAGAGTAACGTCTCGCTCAGGCACCGGGCAGGTTTAACCGAAGCTTAAAGTGTGGAGCTCCATCCTTCAGAAAATGACAGGCAGGCAAAGTGAAAGACGTGTGCCTGAGGCGAGACGGACAACTCTCATGACAGCTGTATCCCACATTCAATCCAAATGAAACGGGAAGATATGCTGGATCCACAGACCGGAAGAGCCATAGCCAGGGTAAAACCGCCCCGGTGAGGACGGCTCGACGCCTCAGAGCTGCGAGTGTTGCAATCACAGAGGAGATGGTGTCAAAGTGTCTTCTGGAATAACAAAGGAGACGGCCGGTTTATTCTGCCATGAGTGAACTCTACCAACAGGGATCGAGAGATATTCCACTGTGCTGCTCCAGCAGAGGCTTGTGCAGATCAGACGCTGTGTAGGGCCCCATGCTTGAGAGGTATATGAGCCTACAGACCAGCTATCAGTTTCCAGTGGCCTGCCATCACGTCTCTGTACGACAGCTCCCGTGACCTTGGAATCCTTGCATTGGAAAGTTGTATTGAAATAAAGTGCTTCTTTGAGAGTGGCTTTGTGTCTGTCCTTTAGTTGTCAGTAGCAGTTAAGTAAAGTCTGCTCCTTGTGGAGATCTGACCAGAAGAGTTGGGTTGGAATTTCAACACTGCCCCGAGAGAGAGGCGAGGGGAGGAGGGAGGCGCTATATATAGACCACTGGAGGTCACTCTCTTACATACCCACCACTCCCACTGACCCCTACTCATACACAAGTGCACACACATGAAAACAGACACAAACACACATGCACATACACACAATTTTCCAGGGAAGAAAGTGACAAATCCGGAAAACTAAGTAATGTGGTTAAAGTACAAAGTAAATGGCACTGATCTAATTTAGAGAAGGTTGCCTGCAAACAGAGATAATCAGTTCAAGCTTCTCAGGGGCATGAATCTAAGGTGCTTTTGTGTGTGTGTGAGAGAGAGCCTCATGCATGTCAGCGGGGAAAAGAGACGAGAGTGGGAAGTGTCTGATGGAGCTGTCGATACAGCACCACAAAGCACTTCCCGGGAATTTCGTAGAAATTCGCATGACTCAGCATTTTAACAGGTGAATCAGCAGAAATCTGTTATGTCTAGTCAATACCAGTCCACCTCGGTTTCATCACATTGTAAATCCTATAATGGTTATTTAACATACTGTGTGAGCAAGACTGAGACAGAAAGAAAGGGGACAAAAAGCAAGATGGAGAAATAAAGTATGTTGAGGAAAACACTAAGAGTTAGACAAAGGAGATAGAGGGGATATAGAGAGTAGAGCTGAAATGATTAGTTGATTAATCCATCGTCAATCAACAGAAAATAAATCTTCTCAAATGGGAAAATTTGACACTTTTCATTGTCATGCATGATAAATAAACTGAATATGTGCGTTCTGTTTGTTGAGCAGTTTAACACACGAGTTTGGACTGTGGGAAACTGTCACACTTGTCTGACATTTTACAGACAAAACAATTCATCGATCAAAAAGAATCTGCAGATTAACCGGTAATGAATTAGCCGTTAGTTGCAGGACGAGTAGAGAGACAACTTGTAGATTCAGGTTTACCTTCATCCATCACGTCATACTGACAAAGAAGCATAGTGAAGTGATGAATCATGACTAACATGCATTGTGTTGTAAGAGATAACACACAAGCACACGCCCTGACAGAAGAAGAAGGCAGCTATCAAACGCTCAGGCCAAGATGCTAACTTGGGCTGGTAAGTATTGTTTTCTTGGGTTGTAAAAAGATAAATCTATCCTGTACGGCTTGTACTTTTTGTTTGGCAGTGCCTAAGTGAAGTGGATGGCGATGAGTCACTTTTAAAAGCACAGACAATTACCACAAACACACAGCGGCTGCCCTCGACAAGACCCAGCAGAAGCAAACCTGCACGTCGTCAGAGGAGGCAGCTGACAAACTCTCATTGCAGGTGATTAATGTATTCTGGCAGTGTCGTTGTTAATGTTGGTTGCATTTTAAGTAAATGGCCCTTTAGTCAGTGTGAAACGATAGCAAGTCTGTGCACTTCACAATCACATATACAATCTGACATACAGCAGAAAAACAACAATTACAGATGTAAACAAAGCCTTTTAAACAAGCTGCATCAAAAAGTACGATAACCAAGTTTTATCAGATTACGATATTATGTTCCTATTTTGATAGTGTGGCGACCTCTTTGTTTACATTTGGATTCAGAATGGTTTTTCAAGACAATTAATCATGACGACTGAAAACTAGTGAATTGAAAAAGAGAAGTTAGGTTGTTTCAACTATGTGTCTGTGTGTGTTGATGTTGTTGATACAGGCCTACACATGATTATGTCAGGAAGGCTGGCATGAGATGGAACGAGTTCAACTTGATGAGGTCAGATATTTATCTAGTGATTTCACTCAATAGGTAACTTATGCTTGAAACACAAATCCAACTTGGACTGATCAAGTGTGTTTCTTGGCTTTCGAGCCTTCTGATAGCCTCCATCATCATGACCTTCAATTCAGTCCTACAGCTGACAGAAGCTTAAATGAGGAAACACATACACCATCTCATCAGGGTCCCTGTTATTTTCTTTTTTTATTACATCACATTTAAAACGGCTGAGGGGGGAACCATTCAACACATCCCCTGCAATTCCTCTGTAACCCTTACACCATCATAACCCCTGCTGACAGTAACCTTCAACACACACCTAATATAAAAGCTGCACACAGCTGCCCTGCTAACAACACACACACACACACACACACACACACACAACACAACATAAAGACTATTGAGCATCAGAGCACATAGAGAGGCTTTGATATAATACTTCAACTACTCACAGTAAAGTACCCACACATATATGCATACATGCACAAAATGAAAGCTAGTGTTCAGTCAAAATAAGAAAATCACAGAGGCACAACAAGAGGAGAGTCTGCTGCATCCTGCACTGATGTTAGAGTAATGGTAAACGGGTGCTGGTTGTGTTGGGATGACTATATTAGAGTACTGCTCTTTGCTTATTGTAATGTCTCAGATTCATGAGGCCATTGCTGAAAGTTGTGGAAGTACAGTCTGTCCAGTCTGGGATGATGCTGCAGAGCTTTCATCCCGGACTGGCCCAGAGTGACACACAGCAGCTTCCTCTTCTCTTTGGTAAACACTGACTCACTGACTGAGGAACTGATGAAGAGATTTGTGTCTTTCAGACTGTAAACAGCATGTTGATGATGACATGTGTAAACATACTGACCTGCTTTGTATTTTAGGGCAAATTTTGGTTTAGCTTGACGGTGTTTTAGAGCAACACCCTTTTAGAGCTGGGAGCAAATATAACAAAGTCAAAGATTGACTTTGTCTTTTGCTGAGTAATGTGCTGGATAATTAATATAGAAAAGTGCTGAGGAGCCAGATTTACCCTCAACTAACCTCCGGAGCAGGTCCCTCTCTCTCTCTCTCTCTCTCTCTCAACCCCCCTTGTCTTCCATTATTCCATTACGTAACATTGCCAAATATTGACAGTGTGGATCATGCTGTATGCTGCCTGTTTTTCAGTCTCATCCACTCTGAACACACAAAGATACACAAACAAATTAAGCACAGTCTGCACACTGCAGGATCCACTGACGACTCAGACCGTATCGCGCATTTGTTCGGCATTCCAGCAACAACAACTGTGATGTGTTAGCCGTACTCACTCCCTCCCAAGGACTTGAGCAGAGACTTGAGGCTGATGTCAAAGAAGCCTGAATCCTGCTGGCTGCTCGCCATGGCTGCAGAGGCTATGTGGCCACGGTGACAGGCAGCGGAGGGGGGACAGGACGGCAGGATGAGGCGTCGTGGCCAGAACAAGAGAAAGACGAATGTTCGCTCAGAGAGACTGGGAGAGAAGGAGAGAGGGATGCGGGTGGGCAGCCAGCGATGCGGATGTTGCGGCTGTCTGCTGCTGAGTGTGTGTGTTTGTTTGTGGGTGTGTGTGTGTGCACGAGAAAGAGTGTGTGTGTGTGTGTCAAAGAGAAAGAATAAGAGAACGGCACTCAGGCTTGCCTGCGTGCTGTGTTGCTATCTAGCTGGCTAACACCCCCATCCCCTCTCTGTTTTGCTCTCCCAGGACAGTGATACACAGATGTTGGTAGACGCAAGCAGCCAATCCTCTTAGAGGAAAGACAGAGAGAGAGAGAGCGAGAGAGAGAGAGAGAGAGAGAGCGAGAGAGAGAGAGAGAGAGAGAGAGAGAGAGCAAGGGAGGGAGGGAGAGGAAAACATACAGTGGATAGCAATGCATGGGGGTGGGGGGGTGTCATAGAAAATAGAGGGAGGGAGGATGTGAAGGAGAAAACTACAGAGTAAGGACAATGACACAGTGAAAGCAGGGATACTGGAATAATTCTGAGTAATAGATGAAAGAGACAAAGGGCAGTAATGTAATGTTTCCTGATCACTGTTGTCCAGCTCATTCTCTATGATAAGTGCTGAGTGAGCATGCATCAAGCCTGCCTCGTCCAATGAGAGCCAAGAGGAGCTGAAAGGCAGTCAGCACCAATGAACAGCCGGGGAAAAGAGCTGGTCAATGGCATTGATGCCTCAGATGTGTCAGAGGCCATATTGCACTTATGTTTAGTTGATTTTTGAGTGTGGTGTATGTGATAGACAAAATGCAATGTTCAATTTAAACTGAGATGAGACTGTTTTCATGTTCCTGGAGCTGTCTCAACATCATGAACAGTACATTTTATTGTTGTCTGTGATTTCTGGGTTCAAAATCACTCCCTTTTTATTATACAGTGCACAATAGCAAGCTGTCCTACCTTCTTGATGACGATTGTCCTATATGGCTAAATGTACCTTGTGAGGAAGGCCCGCAGACACTACTCAGGGCTAATCAAACTCATTTGGATTTTCCAGATGGACTTACTGATGTTTGGCCTTTATTTACAGATAATACACCAAAAAGACACTAGAGCTGAGTGTCAATCAAAGGGTCAGCCCATCTCAATCAGTCCCAACACTGTTCAGTCAGTAGTTAAATTCCTGAGATAGTCTATGGGTTTGTCTGTAACCACTGTGTTAATATTTGTAGTATATTCAGGTATATCTAAACAACTCACTGAGTACAAGTATAAAACCCCACAGCAGACAGGTTTTATGACTCAGTCTACTGGGCTTTGTGTTGGACAGAAGAGTTCTAACACAAAACATGCAGATCTGGGACAAGATCAAAGACTGTTCAATACAGTGAGATAACACTAAGATATTCAAAAGGCCCTTTGGAGATTAGGGAATACTCATAGACAATGAACTACTGTAACAGACATGCTCTGATGGGAACTAATAGCTTCCACCTGGGGACTGTCTGTTGTACTAATCTGGTACATTTTAACTTTGGGTTGGTGGTTGGGGAGAGGGTTCGGGAGGTTGACTCTGTCTGGGACAACTGAAACAGTCCTCCATCCCTTTACAATTAAGCTGTTTCTGACTCTGAAATGACGCAACAGATGGACTTACTGATGTTTGGCCTTCACAAGATGAGTAAGGACAAAAGATCTAAAGGACTACAGACTGACCAAAAATGGATTTTCAAGGCTGATACCTATATCAATAATTGGAAGTTTAAAAAATATGTCTATTTATTTGATCTATTTTTTTATATCTATCTAAACATTGACCGATAGCAACTTTTCAAAACATAAACAAAAAATATGAACAAGAATCCTGATGTGGATCCATTAGACTTGCTTTTCTTTCAATTTCTTGTTACTTATCAGCTGACATAAACGCTGATAGCAATACATCTGCAATAAGCTTGTATCAGCCCGGACGATTTATCGGTCTAACCAGTACATTTGCATGACAGCAGAAAAACGCAGATGATGATGGTGATTCAGGTGATGAAATGACAGCAGTGAGACAGGGTGGTGCTGCACAGTTAATTAGCTTGTTTGTGTAACTTACAGTCATTTCTAGACAATGTTAATGTTCATGGCAACCTGCTCGGCTGAATTAACTGCTTGGCAATTGAATAATTAAATGATTTCAGGTGGCGTGATGCATGACGCTGGCAGATATAGTTTTCAATCAATCAATATTTAATGTTGCTAAATGCCAAATGAATATCAGTGAACTACTGTGTCTTTCAAGCAGGATTTTTCTGTTGTTTTGAGTTGTGTAATATCAAAGAGTAAATGCTGTGAAATAAAAGAAATTAAACTGAAGCAAAAGAGTCACAGCTAGCTTATCCTGGTTAGTTATCCTAGCTGCACAGATTTTAGTGGGTGAAAAAAACATTACTGGGCTTGTCTAAAGAAACTTATAGAACATTTTCACTGGTTTACCACTCCACCCAGTCTTTAATTTGTTACTTCCCTAATTGAGTTACGACAAAGCCAACGCCAGCATTTACCAGTACTTTGCTTGTGGCGGATAGTAACCTTCCACCCTCCTGCTGTGGTTAAATTCTTGAGAGCTCATCATTCATAAAGCTTCTGACAATAAGACAATAGTGAAAGAAAATTAAATTCCCTGCCTCCGCCTCAAACTGTCACATATGCCCTTGGTTGTCCTCACAATTGTCTGTCGAGGCAGAAAGGTATGACGGCCAATATGGCAATGATTCTATGGTCGGTTGAGTAAGAGTGGAAGTACAAGAGGATAATTAGGGTCATCATGTAATTCCCTGCATGAATTGCGGAAGTGCCACAGGACATGTGAAGAGGCGAGGGAGGGAGAGCAGAGGCAGGGGGAGAGAAATGAGTAATGGGGGGTGCATAGGATACAGCATCATGCAAAGCTGCAGCTCACAGGAGAGCTACCCAGCACAGGATGGCCTGGTTCACATTAACAGACAATTACAGTCTTATCTCAAAGGAGGAGAAATATAGCAGAGAGGCACTGCAGGCCTATTCCTGTCTGCAACTTCTGCTTACTCCAACACAGGCCTGGGCCAAACAGCATCAGCACATGACAATTTCTGTCCTGGTGTTAACCTGCTTACTGAATCCAGACAATCAAGCCAAGTTGACAGTCACAGAAACGTCCAACCTAATATGACTTGCAAAATGCTCCTGTGACTGCCCAAATTTCCTGTGTAAGTTTTCCATCTATAACCTCCACTGACTGGTGCACCAAGCTGCTGAACTCAAAGATTATTAGAAAATAATATTTGACCAAGCTCCGTTCTTTGTTCTCTCAACCCCGACGCAACCTCATCTCTGCGTCAGTCACTCAGGAGCAATGTCAAGGATTACTGTGCCAGCTGTGGGACTATGAGAGGGTTCAGTTGTCATGTATAGGCAACTAAACATGGAAAGAGTCACAAAGTTTAAACTACAGCATTCACTTATAATGGCACAAATTATCCATTTTTTCGTGATGCTCAGCACAACTTTCAAATGGAAAATGCATGTTCTTGTACACAAATCCTACAGATTAAAGTGTGAGACTGTTTCATGAACTAATGCTTGATTGATATTTAACAGAAATCACAATCGTTTCCTGAGTTGAACCAAAGTCATTAAATGTCAGGAGTGTTCACAAACTGAAAAGATCTTTTCCAAAGTGCTTTTGTTGCCTAAATGTAACCTCAGGATAAAGGCAAACCCTGGATTCTGGTGCCAAAGTTCTACATCGTGAACGTCTGCCATCAAGCCCGTCCACCTCCTCCCTGCAACTAAAGGGCAGGTAATAAATGTACTGTTTCATTCACTCAAAGAAATGTGGTGCAGGCACGAAAGTCATGCTGTCACAAAAAAGGATAATCTGTGCCCATACACACAAACCTGATTTTGTGATTATTTCATGAACTGCAACATGTAGTTTTTGTGTGAGAGGGGAAGCTGCTGGTGAGGTAGAATTAGACTAGCTTTTCTTGAAATAGAAATTTCCCAATTAAGATGCCGCTTGTTTCTTTGGCAAACGATCTCCAGCTTCTCTAGCTGTAAATGAGATGTTCTTTCTATGAAGAGGGAACAGCTGCTCGGTTGGACAGAAAACATGCTCGTCAGAGTGTAACTCATATGCAAGATGTGGAAATCTATTCAAATTCATCACCTACAATGAGAAGAGAGGCACAACTGACGCACACTGATACACATGTATTCATCCTACGAATAAAAATTATGGAAATAAAGAAACACAGACACAGATACACACACACACACACACACACCGTTATAGAGGTCCTAGGATTCCTCACATACTGAGCAGGGGCCTGGGCATGCCAGCTGTTGGAATGTGACTCCTCCACACACAGCACACACACACACACACACACACAGCCATACATGCACACATACGTACATACAGAATATTCTCACACACACACACACACACAGCCATACATGCACACATACAGACATACATGCACACATACAGACATACAGAATATTCTCACACACACACACACACACACACACACACACATACACACACACACACACACACACACACACACACACTCACACACACACAGACACACAGACACACAGACACACAGACACACACACACACACACACACACACAGACAAATACAATACATTTCATTCCATATAACCTCAAATTAAAGATGTATTTACTCTTTCTTACGAGAGCATTTTGAGCAGTTGCTGGGGATAATGAATAAAGAAAACAGGAAATCTGAAATCTTTCCCTTGCGTCCCATGCTTATGTAACTTTTTACAGATGATGATACTGAGGATACTGATGCATTGGAGAGGCTGAAAGTAGAGAATATATTGTGTTTTTGCAAAATAATTACTTTAACAATCAACCTATTATCAAAATAGTTGCCAAATAAATTCCACTAATCAATGAATTAAGTAATCGTTTCAGCTCTTGATCACCTGACTCAACCACATAAAACACATCTTTTAAGCAAGAGATCATACTAAGCAAGCAGCTCTCATTTATCTTTCTCACATGCTCTTCTGACATGTGGTTATGGGTGTTAACTGGTCCATCAGATGAGGATAGATATATGCACATATACATACACACACACACACCTACAGAGAAAGTAGCTACAAACAACCACACAGGGACTGTTTGAGGTTCACAGTTCACACAGTGGTGTCTCCTTGACACAGCTGGGTTGATCAAATAGATAAGTCTTGTGAAGAATGTGTATGTGTGTCAGTAGTTTTCATGCCAGGCATACCTGTCTCCCCAACATCAAAGCCTCAGTCCTGTACATTAGCACAGCATAGAAGTCCCATTATATTCAAATCCGTGGCACTTTTTGTGTTGACAGTTTGACATTCATGATCTGTGCGTTCATTTATCGAGGAGTCACTGTTTTCCTGAAAGACGTGTTTGTGCAGGTGGTACTCGGTTACACAGGCACTACCTCACTCCAGATTTCCCCTTTAACTGTTCGCCCACTTTTCTTTCTCCTTTTGAAGTGCAGCCAAATCCTGCTGAAAAATGTATAGTCAGATACAAAATGACTGTCAGAACCTTTATGCCCTGCTCAGCCTAATATGCTGTCATCTTGAAATTCAAGTCTCCTGACTTTTCCGTCCACATCTAATACTCCTTACATACTGGCTGCAAAGTCGGTGACCCAGGAACAAAGGATCACTCTATCAGAACTGTGGCTTCACTCTGGATAATAAGGTAATAAATGTCAAAATTTACTCAAAGTATAAAGCCTCCTTTTGATTTTGACCTGGCTGCTTTTCAGGAATAGACAGAAACTCTGGATGTGTTGGTCCATTAAGAGATCACCTGATACTATTGTAATTTTTAACAGAGTAGACAGTAGCCAAGGACGGACAGCAGCTCGCACAGATAAACAGATCATCCTGCAACTGAAAGGTTGCAAGTTCAGGAACAGACAGGAACAGCTAAAGCTTGGGGATGATATACAAACAAAACTACTTTAATGCTGTCTCAAAATACTTTAAAACACAAGCCTGCTAATGACATTTAATGCTACTCCCTAGGCTTACTAATAGCAGACACTACTGCTGTTCTGCCAGGTAAAACACTGTATATATTCCATATCATCACTGAATTGAACCATACGCCCATTCCTATTAGATTTTGACTGACATCTTGAGGTCTTGGCGTTCTTCCACAGTTGGAAGTGTTTGGACATGAAATTCCCAGAAGTTAAGGTAAGCTGAGAAAGAGTGAGTGGTTTGGGGGGAGAAAAATTGTGAGACCAGAACCACATAGGCATGTCGTCTTCCCCCCATTCTGTAGAATGAGGATTAGTGGAGTAATCTTGTGCTGTTTTCTCAAAGCACAGAAGGTATCACTTTTCACAGGGCCAACAAAAGCCACAATAAAGACACTTGTCAAGTCAGGTCCTCAAATCACAGCAAAGAAGAAACATGCACACATGGTGGTGGTGCAATAGATCACTAAAGTCTCAGTTTGGGTCGATTTTGAATCACAGATCAGAGAGTGTCTTGAGACAGAAAAAAGCAAACAAATGTAACTTTAAAGAAGAAAACAATCCCCGGTGTTGCCAGTCCAGCCAGAGACAGCTAATTGAGTTAGTGGTTATTTTAGCAAAAATAAAAGTAAAAAAGTAAAAGTAAAGCAAATGGTGGGACAGAGGGGATCTAAACAGGTAGTATGAAATCTAACACCTTTAAATCCTCAGTTTAATAAAAAATAAAAACAGCCAGATTCCAGTTGGGGAGTTGAAGATCATTATTTCAGCTGCATGCTCAACCAGCCTTTCTACCACTTCCAGCCTGAGAAAAAGCCTCAGGTCATGATAAATTAGCATTCAAACCAACCAGGATTATTAGAAACCCAAACTGTTGAGTGTCACTGACTCCAAGCACAGTTGTTCTCTCCTTGTCTGCTCTGTTTTGTTCATCCTAATAACATAAAAACAAAAGGTCCCACGCTTCTCTGCACCTACCTCCAATGATCCTTGTCCTCTTCCTGGACCTGGACTGGATCTTTGTAAACCTCCCAGTAAAATCACTGGGGTCAAACATGTCCAACGACAGAGAGGCCATCCGCTCCAGAAGTATCCCATCCTGGCCTTGGCTCTGGTTCTCCAGATCCTGGTCCTGACCTTGGCTCAGAGAGTGGCCATTGCAGTGGTTTGAAGTGCCGCTTTCAGCCCCGAGGCTGGTAGTGCTTCTTACATCTTCCAGAGACATGTCTCCACGATCAACCCACTCCTGGTGTCAAAACCTGGCCCCCCTCAGAGCTAACAAGGACAAACTACATGATGGTTCGATTGTAGACTCAGCAGGTAAAAACAAAAACAATATTGGTCAAAAAAAGTCTTGTTCCAGAAAAACAACACTTTGAAAAAAAGCTTTAAACAGACTGTTCAAGCAGCCCTAAAATCCCTGTTTGCATTTCCTTCATCTTCTTTTTGTCCACATTTTGGTATCCAGTTTCTTCTCACATGGGTTTCCTCTCTTCATGTCGAGTCCATTCAATCCACAGACAGTGAGCTCATGGCTTTGTTGTTACAAATACACAGCTCTCCTGAGAGCTCAGGTTCTTCCTTCGAGAGTCCCTTTCTCACTCCCTTTCTTTGGAAAAAAAAAAAATCTCTGTGTCTTCTTTTGCTTGAGAGGCAGTTTTACTTTCTGTAAAAGTTGAACTGTCTTTTCTTTACATGCCCTGTTTTTGCTCTCACCTGCTCTTTGTTTCTTTCTCTCTGTGTCTTTCTCACTCCTCTGAGTCTCTGAGGCACAGCTCTGTTTCTCTGCTCTCAGGTGGTGAACAAGGGAGGGATCCAATTCCAAGAACGCAGCTTGATTGGGTGGTTTGGGAAGTTTGGGTGGTTCTCTTATCCTCTCTCCCTCTCACCGTCTTCTTTTTTTTCCCCCCGACAACCCCCCCGCTCATCACTACGGCTGTTTGGCAGAAAGAAAAAAATCACCTCTTTCCTGTGTCCTTTCTCACACACCTGTTTCCTTCTCCTTGCCTCATGCTTTACGTCTTACAGAGTAGTAAAGAATGACAGAATGGCATGCATCTGCCTGAATCAGCACATGGCATGTGGGTGAGTCCTTGTACTCACTGGTCCAGGCTGTTTAGCCAGTTACAGTAACCTCAATGTGTTAATGGTGTAGGATTACTGAGAGCAGACACACCCCTTTACAGAAGGGGGAAACAAAGCTTAACACAAACAGGAAGAATCCTGAACTGGGCCAGTTAGAAAGTGTTTTTGTGAAAGTTAGTCTTGATAAGCTGATGTATTTTAAAGATAAGCGTAAGGTAGCGTTGTCAAACAGTTTGAAATCTGACCCCACACTAAGACAAATACACATTTAAATACTTAGCTGACTTACCAAGGAGCTGGTTTAAAGAACAGTGACAACTGCATGAACAAGGTCAAATGTAACGAGCTACATAAAATGGTTCTTAGTGTTAGACCTAAGACCAATCCTGAAAAAGGTCCAGGAATTAATCTAGGTCTCAAAGCCAAATTACCTCCCTGCCCCTTATCTACAAAAACAAATCTTGCAGGAAATACAGTGTGATTTGGCCCAGCCCCGATCACATGTGGTGCTGTAAAGCGGGGACAATCACTCTCAGTGCTAAAATATGACATGAACCCACTCACTCAACATCTTTGCAAGCACTTTCTGTACTGTTTCCGTAACAGTTTTCCAAAAAGTAAACAGAAGCCCTTTTATGCACCAGACAAACACTAAAGTCGTATAAATACATCAAGGTGAATGTTCTTAAAGAATCATCATTTGCATCTTTTCTTCCACCCACACTCAGTTCTGTCGCACACACTGCAGCACATCCTGTGCTCTGCTCTCTCTTTCTCTGTCAGTGGATCGTCAGTATCTCAGGAGACACCTACCCTGAGGTGACTTCCTGCTGTTTACGCCACCATTGTCATGACATCGCTCCATCGAGTGCCTCACCCGAGAGCTCATGTGCATAAAGTGTGACAACAACACAACTTTCATATTCTCTTTTCCAAGACCGCCCCACAAGATCAGGTACATACAGCAAATAAACCGACAGTGTGTCTGTGCTGTGATCTGCAGAACTCTTCAACTACTCACTGAAGTCCAGCAGGGGGACTTCATTATAGTAACTTTTGATTCTAATGGAAAAAGTGTTGATTAACAAGTTTCAATTTGATATGCATGTACATATTATGACGACTAGTCTCCACTTCAAAACAATGAGAGCATGATGATGAGAAACGCGCCTGTCTGTCTGTATCAGTCCCGCCCCCTATGTGCTCTATGAATGTGTGTGTGTGTGCTCAGCTGAGAGGTTGTGTCCCGCCGAGTAGAGAGCAGAGAGTCATCTGAAATATTAGCAAAACAATTGATGATAAAATGCTAAGAACTGCATTCAGAGAGACAGGGGACATCCTCATTAGATGAGCTACTTCAGAAATGAAGTACACAGTTATTTTTGGCATAGGCTGATTTCACAAGTTAGTTTATTTTAAAACCAATACACAGGCTATATAAGACATATGATTAAAAACATTTCCTCCCATGAAATACCCTGGTTCATTTTTATTGAATAACAGCACATTTATGTTTCTTTTAAAACAATAAATTAACCATTACTGTCTTGATAAACCTTAGAGAGGAGGTGTAATTAAAATGTAAAAAATAATAAGAAATAGGGTCTCATGATTTTTAATTACTAAAGTCCTGACAGTCAGGAATTGGCATGGTTTTAAATATCAATAGATATTTACTTTTTGTGGGCACAAAAAGGCTAATTCCTAATTCTTTACAATAATCAACTCCATGTTTAGTCCACAATCAGATGGGTAAACTCATTGAAATAAAAAATTAATTTGGGCTTTAATGGTCAAAATTTTCCTGTGTGGAGGACATGCCCCTGGTCCCCCCTCCCCCTCGCTGGGTTCAATGCCTGCTCAAAGCCCTGTATTTGTTATTGTCTCTCACAGTGGCTGCACATTGTATGTGTGCACCACACTTCTAAAGACTTGAAAATACATTATATAAACACAGAATCAGATCTGTCTTCAAATCATAATCTGTATTTTTCTTAAAGCAAGTGAAAAAATCTGGCATGAGTATTAGATAGTCTTGCATTCTGCCAGTGCACTTTCACTGGCTTCACAGAAATGTCCCTTAACACGAGGAATTGATGCACATGAAACACTTTTTTTTTTTTAACTTAGAGATTTTTCTCACTTCTCAAGAGAAAGAAACAATTTTAGTTAGCTGTTTAAGCTGACATTATTAACAGTTTACCATGGTTTCTTATATGTTTCCCCATCAGCCATCTGTCAAGGAAACAGTTAAGGGTGGCAAACAAGCACAGGGAGGCACGGTGCCAAAGTCAGTTAGAGAGGCGTGCCGTCCCCAAGGGGAGTACAACAGCCAAGTATTAAGACAGACACACTCACTCCGACACACATGAACACACATGAACACACACACACAAACAGGAGATTGTTTTTGTCCTTTCATTAACTGACGACTCGGGCCAACCAATGAAAACAAACAAGTTAGCCAATCATCTTTGAGAAGGTATTTGCCAGGAGGGCGATGGTGGGTGGGACACACAGCAGTGACAATGACAAATCTATACATTTATTCAACCACATATGTTTATTTGAATGATTCTGTCTACTTTCAATCTCCTGCATATGTTAATGTGAAACATGCTGGATACATGAGAGATATCCTGAGTGGCTCTGGTTGCACAGTGGCTGATGGATGATAAAGAGACTGAGGTCCTCTGACTAGCTACTCAGGATTGTTGCTCTCTTGTTTACTTGACCTGATTAGACAGTTGTGTTTTGACTCAGTAATCAGTCTTACTCTGCATACGTCCACGATAATCCCATCTATTCTTCCCTTTCTTCCCTTTGCACTCTTTTACACTCTGTAATGTAAATTGGTCTACTGATTGAAAACACTGATGTGAGATACAGTAAGGGAGCCTGGCTGACGAGATAAGACAGGAAATCTAATAAATACATTTTATAATACAAGTACACAAAAAAATCCCTGGAGCTCAGTTCTCATGCCTCGCACAAAATCATTTTTTTTCTTTTTTTTAATTATCTTGACTTAATTTTTTTCTTGGCTTATTACGTAGATGTTGCATATAAATCAGGCTGAATATGAATTATGAGCCAAGCATCACCTTCCACCCACTGTACAGACATGCTTTGGTTGACTGGGACAACCAAACACACCCAAACAAACATGCACACATCAAGCACAGGGTCAAGGTCTGTTTTTAGCCTGAAAAGTTGGGTAAACAGTAAGTCCATCTTAACTCTGAACTCTGATTCCCCTCCTGCCTCAGCAGCCCTTCACTCACACACGTCCTTCCCTGTCTAGCCCACTTGATTCAGTTCTCTGTCCAAACACCAACTTTTCCTCTCATCACGCCAGTCACCATTTCATTATGGTTAATGGTCTCTGTCTTTCTCCAAAACAAAGCGGTGCCAACCAGCCTCAAATACTCTCTGAAATATATAACTATTTCCTTTCCCAGACAGAAAATGGCTGAGGTCAAAAAGAAGCCACAAGGAATGTGCACTTTTTGGCACTTACTATTATCATTAACAATCCCGCTTGCTTCTTCACTTCCTCTCATTTCCACTTCACCACAACAGCAGCAATTAAGTTATCATCCAGCATTAGTTTGTGCATGAAAAGATCTGTAAATTAATTTGAGGATGACAGCATTTACCATGTTTTGTATCGGGTGGAGCTATTGGACGATTTGCATGTGGTTGTTCAAGAACAGTGCCTGTAAGCATACTGCACAAGATGTTATCAGAAAATCCCACACCCTTTTCTGCTGTGTGACTTCAAGCAACCTCACCCCACAAACCACTTCTTCTCTGATGATCATCCTGCTGATGTAAATTGCACCCTCTGAGACGTCCCCTACAACAGAAAACCCTTCATTTCTTCTGTCACTCAAACATGCGTGTCATGTTGACAGTTGCGCAGATTGGCTCACATGTCTACCAACCCGGTCTAACAGGAGAGCTAAGGACATAAACAAGTTTACTTTTGGCTTATGCACTATAGCAAGACTCCAGTTCAGGCGTTCACTGGGATGAAGGGTGAAATGAATGCTAGGAGTGCCTCACCGCAACAATCAATCTCTTTGTGACAAACAATGCAGCTTTGCATCACAAACATTTTTGTTCCCGGTTGCAGCCTGAGAGTTTGTCAGAGTATGATATGAACTGGTACATATTTTCACTTGTCAACAGCAGCACCAATAAAATCTGAAAATGATATTTAGTGTGACGTTTTGGTGGCTTTATGGGTTAAAGCACGAATCAAGTGATGATGTCTGAACACCCTTTTTATTTGACCCCCTGTAATTATCTATTATTAATGCTGTTTATGACACTATAAATGACTACTCTAGCATTGTTTTGTCATTAATAATGCACTGATGTCAACATGCCTATTAAAACCATTTGGAATGTCAAATGGTTTAACAGGCACAGTAACTGTACTGAATGTTTGTACTGGTATTCGCTGATTGACAAGTGCACTGAGGGTGCTGCAGACATGCCTCCTCAGATTGAAATTACAACTTTCACTTCACTCTGCACTGACTTCTTTTTGTTGCTCTTAACATGTTTTGGAGCCTACACAGGCCATAGGGAGCTGTGTGATCAGCACTGGCAGGTCCCAGGGCAGCAGCAGCCTGATCATCAGACTGAACTGCCATTTCCTTTTCCTTCACTTCCAATCTCTGATTGATTGTAGGCAGCAATACAGAGGTCTGGAACTAGGATATAAGGCATATATAGGGCATGATAATACAAAAACATAATTGAGACTGAAATAAGGTGAAATTAATTTTAGGTCTTTCACATGTAGAATCTCATCAGAAATATATGTAAGTTTAAACTTTCACAACACAAATACTGCTATAAAGTGTAGCGATGGTACAGCTGCCAAACAACTATGATGCTACTACTGATACAACAGATCATAATAGTGGTAACAATAATATAATAATAACCTTTGTTTCATCTCCTGTCGTCACCCGGCCTCCACACTAGCTCTACAATAGTGCCCCCTTCAGCCCATTACAGAAATAATAATTCTGCTTATGCAATTAGTCACATATCTGATTCAGGCAGCGAGTGTTGAAAACACTTTCCTGTTAATTTTTGTTTGTTTGTCTCGAGGCTCTACTGTTCCTTTGTTAGGAAAATCATCTCTTTGTTCAGCCACTTACTTAAACTCTCTCTAGGCTGCAATATGTAATTTCAGTGGAACGTGGGGAGGAGACAGGCAGCTCCTTATACATTCAAATTTCAGACTACATTTTGATAATGTTTTGACAGAGACGTCAAAAGTTGTCAATCACTTTGAATTCTGTATGGAAGGAGGGGGAATACACACCACCACATTCATTAATTCATGCATAAATATGAGCCATGGATGTGCACTCACAAACACACAGTACTGTATGCCCTCCAGCGTTTTCCATACATACGTAGAGTTGTGTTATGTAACACTATCTCTGTGGTCTCTAATGTGCAGACTAATGCATCAGCAAACAGCCTCAGAGCTCCATCAAATCTAACAGCAGTGGTACAACATCCCCTGAACAATTATCTGAAGTCCTAACTCAAACATACAAATCAAACATATTAATTCTCCACCAAAACTCCACATAATTCTGTCAACACAAAGCTTATCAAATTGTATAAAGTAAAAGAGTCTTCTGCTTCTCTCTAAGGAATATCCAGGAGAAGAGCTCGTCCATAAAACAAGCACACCTGAGGCTAATCAGATAGGGAGTGTGAAGGAAAGGAATGTGAGTGTGTGTGTGTACGTGCCGATGTCTCTGCCGATGCCTGGCAGAAACACCAGGTTATGTAATGTAGTGGGAGTGTGGCGCTGACTGGTATCTCTGGAAATGATGGCAGCAAGGATAGATAGTTCACCAGCTCACTGAGGTTCACCAGCTGGGAGCGTGGGAGGTCAAGCACAGTTTCAGCTCAACAAGCTCAACAACATCTTTACAGCAAAGTAAGTAATCAGCGCAAGGCCACAAACATCGCTGAGCAGCAGAGCTAAAGGAGTGCACTGTGTCACTGGGTAGAAATGTATCCTTAATGCAAGAGACCATAGACTCAAACAGTAACACATACACACAATAACATGGATGAAAACATTTAACCACAGCATCATAATTTCTCTCTCTCCAACCCCCCATTTCTATTTAGTGGTAGTTATTCTTGACTGTCTGCAATCAGAGACAAAATGCCACAAATATCCAATATAAATTTACTCTAGTAGGCATTATGGTCATGTCATCCCTTATTAGATGGTTGGGCGATTTGTTTCTTGCACAAAGCCAAAGTGTTGCACAGGACTGGCCATAAAGAATGAAAGACTCTCCCTGCTGCACTGACATAGTGCTGCTGTAATTTAACTTCCAAAATAGGGGGTAGAATGCATATTCATTATGCAACTGTAGTGTGCCATTTAAAAATATATTTTGTAAATGATGGTACCTTCAGCCTCAGGAATTTAGGGGACACCGCTGAGGGCAATAAATCTGTGTAGATTAAGATGTCAAGTAAAGTGCGAAACAGCCCTCTGGACTGGTAATTGTACAACTGGACACATTCCACATTTCATCCAGATGGCCCCTTCGATTCTGATGTCTAATGTGGAGCACACAGTCATATACACTGGTGGGATTAAACAGCCACTCCGCACTAAATGCATGATACAGCTTAAGGAAGCTCAACCATTGCCACACAGACATTAAGAAGACCCTTTCTGCAAAACTGGACCAAGTCCTAATTCTCAGTGCCACAGATTTTTGGAATGTTTTCACTTAAAGGATTATATGGGTTAAGAAATCTCTCTGACCTTTTAAAACCACCACTGGATAAACTACAAAATGCATGGTGGTTGAAAGTCAAGGCTGTTCTTTGTTCTTTGTGAAAAGTTTGGATTTTAGAGGTTTTGACACATCAACATGCAAAGTGTTTATTAATCCAGTTGGTATAAATTACGCTGAACTGCATGGCCAATCTCCAATTTTCAACTAATATTTTTTCAATTGGTCTTATTTTCTTATCCTGACATACTGGTACAGAAAATCATGAAATACCTCCTATAGGCCAAACAGTGTGGTGTAATAGACCCCCACATGCTTCCCAACATACATGTGATTAGAAAAGATTTACATCTAAGTCAGTAGAAAATCCTAATTCCTCACATTCTTTAAAACCATTTTGCATAATGTGGTTCCACTGAATTCTACCTTAAATCAGCCAGTGTCAACTTTATGATAATACTTAAATGTGGAATGGCAGTACCTTAACTTGAAGATGAGGAAAAAATAGGCTAGCGAAAAAGAGCGATACTCCATAATCCCAGGATAGGTTTGGTAAATTGGGGACATATATGTGGGAGTGGGAGGAAGCATCAGTGAGGCACAGCGCTGTGACACACATGACATGCTGTCTGTGTGTGTTACTTGTAGCGTTAAGTCCAGACACAGAACAATGGAGTTAACTGGGTCGCCGTTGCTGACTGGCTGTGCCAAACAGCTGGAGAGATGGAGAAGGAGGATGATTGAGTCATGAGGAGGGAGGGGAGGGAGGGTGAGGTTCGAGGAGGAGAGGGCCTAAAATAGGAGCATGAACAGACCAGGCTGGAGAGGAAAACCAGGCAGGGGGGAGAGGTACGATCATCCTGACACCTGCTCATTGACTTCACAGCAAACTCACTAAAGTATGTGGCTTTTCATCACAACACAATCAGAAAATAGACATATAAATCAATATGCATGATTCCATTTTGACAGAAAATGAAGGAGCCTATGACAGTGCTGCTGCTGCTATCTGCCTGTGTGAGTGTGTGTAAATAATACATGCTGCAACACTGGCTTTCTCCCACAAAATGCTCAAGCCGGCTCCTGAGCATCTCAGCTGTGGAATAATAAAGTGCACAGCTACTCAGGCGAGATGATGCACTCAACCAAAACCAATTTCCACCATTTGAAGGCTGTGTTTTCATCCACAAGCGTGAATCCAGAGCAGTGAATGGCCCAAAGGCTCAGACCTGCTGGGAGACGTTCATGTGCTATTTCAACGTTACACTACACCTTTTACATTTTATTCCAGCGCCTGTGCTGTTATTTAATTCATTTGAGCTATCTGGCTGTAAGCTAACATGCAGTGTAGCATTTTATCTCAGAGCGCCATCACCACAGTGTATTTACAATCATGGTCGCTGTTAACATAAAGACTGTTGCTCGGCTAATCTGCCTCACAAAGCAACCCGGCATTGTTGAGTGCTACCACGAAAAAGAGGAAGCGTGTGTCGGTTATCCACATTTTCTTTTCAATAACGGCCATTATGATCAGCTATGCTTGAAGCTAACCGTGTAGCCAACAAGCTAATACCAGCCTCTGTGGCAGTTATATCGATGTTTTATCAAGACGTTGCTCGGTTGCCTTTGTATCAACACAGCGCCAATGAACGCCACCACACAGAGCAATAATG
The DNA here is from genome assembly GCA_037975185.1 of Centropyge bicolor. Taxonomy (NCBI): domain Eukaryota; kingdom Metazoa; phylum Chordata; class Actinopteri; family Pomacanthidae; genus Centropyge; species Centropyge bicolor. The sequence continues at coordinate 226,506 of JBBMOC010000188.1, read as the reverse complement.
CGACATTAAACTCAAGGGTACCTTTTCGGCGTCGAGCTCGGCGACTACAGGACCATTTCCCGGCACGGTTTCTTTGTTTATGTGCTGTAACGGCTTGTTTTCATCAGTCCGTCTCGTCTCCGTCCTCCAGGACTCGTTGCCGCCGCCGCTGACAGCGCTGCTGCTGGGATGACAGGGCCCCGCCCATAGCAACCAATCAGCTGCCGAGGTGCTGGAAACTGAGCGGGAGAGGCGTCTCCGATTGGCTGCGGGCGGTGGCCGTCAATCTGTCGCTAGGGGCAGGACACCTGTCACGGAAGGATGCTGAGCGCTGCAGGTGCGGTCAGATCCAGTGATGGAGGAGCTGTGGAGGCGAACTGGAGAGACATGTTGAGGCGTGATAACAGAGGGGTTCATCACAGACTGCTGCAGAAACAAGGGACGAGGTGAAGCTAGTCTGCTGCATTTGTTCACTCACATATCATTAAATAGCCTGTTTAATATTTTATTTAATTATATCATAAGACTCATAAAGTGAAATTTTACGTATTGTTATTCATCAAAGTGTAAACACTTAGTTGACGTATAAAAAATATGATTGTTTCTATGTAACTTCAGTCACTTATTTAACCTGAATTTTCAATTAACCCAATTAGTTAAACTCATGTTGTTGATGTAGCAATTCATAACTTATGGACTATACTTCATTCGTACGTTCATATTTAACATGTTAAGTTCATATGGGGCATTTTCTTAATCCTACTTTATACTTCTACATTTTGTACAATACTGTACTTTTTACTCAACCACATTTATTTGACATTAGTTAGTAGCCACTTTGCCGATTGAGATGATTAATACAAAATATTAATTAAATAATAAATTATTGATTAAGAGAGCCAGTAGTGCATAAAGAAAACTGAAATATATATGTGTATATATATGATACTGGAATGGGCCATTGTGCCTATTGAGAATTTCTACTTTTACTTAAGTAAATTATCAGAGTACTTCTTCCACCACTACATGGCAGCATTAACCAATCAAAAGCTCTCATGAGGTTTAATGGCTCACGGCAAATATAGTGTGCAATGATAATAAAATGCTATGTTTTATCTGCTCTGTAACAAGAGCCTGCAAAAATGTGATTGTCCTCTGCAGGAGCAGATTTAGCTCCGAATATAAATAGAAAACTCTGCTATCGTGCTTCATCTTTCCAGAATAGCAGATGAAAGAAGAATGGAAGTGGGGCAGTGCTTAAGCTTTCTACTGGGTGCATTTATGGAGCTTTAATAATTTTAGAGCAGAACTGCTTACTCAGCACATTGTGTGTGTGTGTGTGTGTGTGTGTGTGTGTGTGTGTGTGTGTGTGTGTGTGTGCATATGCTGGTGCTTTATCAGTCGGGCTTGCTCTTTTGAAAGTACATTCCCACTTTGCTGTGTTCCTTTTAGGTCACAGTTCACCTTCATGTTTATTCTGAACACAAAAGGGCAAAATGTTTAAATGTACTTCAAGTTTGTTCTTGTCTTTATTTTTTCAGCTCTATCTCCACAGGAAAACCAATGCATACAAATTTGCCAACCCAACTCCAACAGTCACAATGATAAACAGAACATGCACAGAGAACACAATAAAAAGACAATAACAGTGCACATCTGCACAGTGTAATAGGAAATGATAGGAATCATTTTATCAGTGCAGGTTTCACTGCTTGGTAAATTTGTCTTCTGCTCATCTGTAGAACTTTCCTCATTTTGTTCCTCTTTATCTGGTTGTTGATGATCATTGATTCAAAGAAAAATTTAAAAGGCAGCAAAAAGACACATTATATGTCAGTATAAAAAAAAAGTATAAATAGAAACATCAACCAAAGTTCGAACCGTCCAAATGAAGCACAGTGACAGTTAACCACTAAAAAACCTAGTTCCTCGTGTTGCGTTTGTGAATTGAATGCATCATGAGGCATTATATCATCACAATGTATCACGATGCTGCAGCATATCAGTTCAGATTCATAATCAGTGCCAGCACATACTGTACATGCAGATGGTGATTCAACAGCAGATGTACAGTAACATGTAGCATGTAACAACATTCAGTCGTTGTCGATGGTTACGCCTCCTCCTCTCCCATTGACGGCTTTCTCTCATATTTAAAGTGCCTTGTACATTTAATTGTAATCCTGCCTTAAATCACTGAAATGAGTGATTTCATTTTTCATTTTTTACACTTAATTTAATTTTAATTAAATTAATCCTAAGTTTAATTTTCTCATCCACTTACACAATACAAACCTGTCAAAATGTAACTAAATTAAACATTATTTCAAATATGACTCCATCATCAAAAGTGGATTCTACAGGAGGAAATCTAATCAGGAAAACTAATCAGGTCAGTGAACCCAGAAACTGACTGAGCAAAGAGAAATCACCAAGAAGAGATGAGAAGACAACAAAAGCAAAGATGTGGAGCAGAAACACAGAGAGACGAAGCAGCATAATAAATGTCATGGATTATTTAGACAGCATAACACTTTCAATTGTGTTATTAATTTTAATTTAAATTATGTCATAAAAGATATAAAATGGCATGTGATTTACTTTTCATTTGCATTTTAATTGGTTGATTAAATTAATAAATGCGAGCTGAATTTGAATTTTAAATACCTGTTTGTTATGCGGAACATTCAATGAAAACAAATACAATCATGAACTGCCATTTTCTTTTGTATCATGCCAACATTATAATTCCATAAACCAAGTTTGAGTCGATGTATTGCGAATTTCCTCAAGGGGATGAATAAAGTATCTACCTAACCTAACCTAACCATGTAAATGTCTCAGATCAGCGTCTGATGAGTGTTACATCTGTGACTCAGGGAGCTTCATCATGTGTCTGTGAGATGAGAGAGATGTAGCAGCTCCATAATCTGACAGAAGAAGTGGTCACTAAAGTACAGAGCGACGTATGTGGGGCTCTATAAAAGTACAATAAGCTCTTTTCTTGCTTGACCTCAGCCCAGTGTGATGGTCCTCAGCCCGGCAGTGAGATGTACAGTGGTACAGCTGGTAGCTCTCCTTCCATTCGTCTCCTCCTCTATGTCTCACTTTACAGGTAGTGCATCAAGTGTTTGGCCACATAAGCTCGAAAGCATGCAAGTATTCAAACGACTCTGAGCGGGATGCTGATCCCCACAGTGCCGCTGGCCTGTGCATGATGAGATGAGACGGCTCGGATGTGATCAGGCTCAGTGTTGTTACAACACTTCTGTCACGTGGAGCCCACAGACAGAACCAGTAACAGGCCGCCAACCTGTAGTTTGCAAAGTGCCGGGAAAGTTCCTGCTTCCCTCAGGCGTAGCGAGGATCCGCGGGGGTCAGTGACACCTGATGGAGGTAGGCTGGTATCTGGTAGCAGGGAGCCCGTGCTGTCTCCATGACGATGGTGGAGGAGGTGAGGCTTTTGCGGTCTTTCTTCAAGGTGTGTCTCCTCTGCCAGCGACAGAGCAAGAGCTCCACCTGCTCCCTGAAGAAGCTGGTGGTCAAGGTGTACAGGATGGGGTTCAAGGCGCTGTTGATGGGAAGGATGAAGATGACCACCCAGCTGGAGATGGTGCCTGAAGGAGGGCAGGAGCAGAGTGGTCCACAGTGTTAAACAACATGTGGCTGCGGGTGCTTTTTTATTATGATGCTACATTAGAAAAAGATTCAATCAAGTAGAAGCCTGATATGAAGCAGGGCGACACAGTGTGATGTTTAATTCATCTTAAACACAGGGTGGTTCCATTTCTTACCAGGTATCTCCACCTCTAATAGTGAGAGGACTTTCACTAAAAATATGGGAATCCAGCAGAGGGCGTCAGAGAACACTATGAAGAAAAACCTGTTGGCCACTGCCACGTCTCTGTGCAGTCTGCTCCTCAGGTCTGTCGCATTGATGCCCGTCTTATAGATGGAGTAGAACATGCTGGAGTAGGAGAAGACGATCACCAGGAATGCCACCAGGTTTAGACCTGAAGAAAAGCACGTGCCATTCACACACACACGCAGTGGTGGAAGAAGAGTTTAGACACTTTACTACAGTAACAGTATCAGTGCATGGATGTAGAGATGCTTCAGATTCTGCATTAGAATTGCAAATTTTCCAACTTAAAGGTACAATATTATCAGCAAAATGTACTGAAGTAAAAGTACTTGTTCTGCAGGAAAATTGCCCCTGTGACTGATCTATTATTACAGATGACACAAGAGTCAATGTGTGAGTGAAATGTGAGGAGGAACCAACTAGACTCTGCTCTGTGTAAGAGGTCACAAGCCAACAAGGTTGGGACCTGTTACTTTAATCTTTAACAGTACACTGTGTTTTCTAAGATTATTTGAATTTTTAAATGTGATATCTTAATCTTAAGAGTAACCAGTAAACATCATCATAAGAGCTGTCAGATTTTGTAACAACGCCACTTAAGATGAGCAGAATGCTTTTGAAACTTCAGCTTATTTCTTTTAAAGTTTGCTGTTTAGTCTCAGCATGTTGTACATTTAAACACTGAATGGTATTTTGTTGTTTTTCATCTTTGGAACATGAACATTTGATTAGTTTTAATAATTTAATGAAGAGTATTTGAAGGTAGGTGCCAAACAACTAACAGAAAAAACTGCTGCCAGCTTTTTAGTCCCATTGCAAAAATCAGTATTTTGTTAAATGAGCTGTCGTGAAAAAAAAACAACATTTTTTTAAAACTTCAATTTACCCAGAAAAATGCCTGTGGAATATCCTTTGGCGGCAGGTTTTTCTTGCCTGTCAGAGTGCAGAGGGAAGCAGACGCCGTTACGTCCGTAGTAGTTTCCAAACACGTCCTCATTCATGAGGGGCACAGTAGCGATGATGAAGCCCAGGAGCCAGACGGAGGCCAGGACCACCTCGTGGTGGGAAAACAAACTGCTGTTAGGATTGCCTCAAAGCCAATAACAACAAATGATTTGAGCCCATTGATGACTCATTGGTCTCATGTTGACGGAGTCAGGCCTGATGAAGATGAAGGATGAAGGATACAGGAGCTTTTACAGCAAATAATTACACAGCTACATCTGGCTGAAAATGCTTTTCTCTGGTAACGAGGATGCTGCTGGAGGAATAATCCTCAATCACACACATGAACATTAGACCACAGTCAAATCAACAAGACTAAGTGTAGCTGAGTCAATATGTTATTTTTATAATTTTATATTTTTATGAACATTCTCAAAACTTGTGTATAATATCCTCTGCCATGATGAAAAATCAGTTAAAATATGTTTTGTAATATTAATTCTGATGTTGTATTATTTTTATACCGAATTAATAATTTAGATGTTTTTATAGTTCCACGTTACCTGTTGTAGCAGGGGGGCTCTAATTGTTGACGGACAATAGACGCATTGACGGTGCAGCGGGAAATCCCAGGCAAAACGGGGATGAGTTTTGCACTGGTAAGACGTGTAGTTATCCTCTCCCTCCTTTGCTTAAGCTAGCATGTTTAACAGTAATTTTTCCAGTTTAAACTGTATGAAATGTTTTGATAAATCATTGTTAATGTGTTCCTGAGTTTCCCTTGTTGATTTTATATGTTGAAAAATGTACTTTATTTCTGTTAAATCCGTCGGAGTTTTTTTTCCTCATTTGCATATTTTCTCACTTGCTGCATAATTCATCTTTGTGTAATTTAGAGACTATTTTTTTTCATTGTGATATTAATTGGTTATAATTGTATTTAATTAAAAAAACGGGGATGAGTTTTGCACTGAGGACTGAGGGAGAGCTGCCATTGTGTGTATGTTAACTGTGCCCCATGCTGCTGTTTGTAGATAAAACCTGATCCTGATCCCTGATTGAGTGGTCCTTCCATGAACAACCATTCTGCAGCTGCTACATACGCACATGAAGAGGAGGCTGGGTCCACACACACCACAGCATCAAAAGGGTCTGATCAAATTCACGTGAACATGAGACATTATTCAGCAGGCAGGTTATGTTTTGACCTGACAGTCGTGTGTCTCACCCCGGTCTGAAGCTTGCCCGGCCGCAGATTGCTGAAGGGGAAGACGATGACCAGGAACTTCTCCAGAGTCAGATAAGTCAGGAGGAGAACAGACACCTGAGGGGAAACACTCACTTTAAACCTCACAGAGATTCATTTTGTGTCGTCACATCTGTGTGTGTGTGTGCTCGTGGGTCGGTGTGTACCTCTGAGGACAGCATGGCCAGGAAGCCGATGGTCCGGCACTCGGCGCTCTCCATCCACAGCAGGGCGTTGCGATTGTACTGCCCGCGAAATTTGACATCGAACACGCCGACGAAAAAAAGGTAGACGCCCATGAGGCAGTCTGCACCTGAAGGACGAGAGACGGTGACACACATGAGTCCATCTGCAGAGAGAGGAGTCGCTTCCTGCAGCCAGGCCCCGGATTCTCATTCAAGACCTCACCACAGAGCTTTAGTTCTACCCTGTCAAAAGTCAGCTCTGGCATGGGACAGGCCGGGTGAGAAGACTCAGGGTTAGACTCCAGGAAGTCACCAGGACTCAACTAAAGTCTCCATGACATGAGGGAAAGAAACTGATTGAATAGAAAGCAGAGAGGAAACAAGTCCAATGAAGGAGTCAGTTTCATTTCTGGTTTCTTCTTACATTCCACTGTTTATTCAGTGTTTGATTTCCTCTTTAGCGCTGCTGCTGTTATTAGGCTTAACTCCATCCTGACAGGTGCAGTCAGATTTATAAGCATGTCTCTGTTTGCACTAGGGATGAGCGAGTACACCACTATCTATATCTGTATCCGTTCAACCATCTATATTATCTGTATCTATATCTGTACTCGGAGTGGGCGGGGCCTGGGCCGGAAGTGGAAGCGGAAATGGGTGGGGCTTTAAACGGTACATTATTTTAAGTCTGAAATTGATATGGATTGATCAGAAGTTGCTAATCTACTGTATTCAAAGCCTATATACAGTATATAAAGCTTAATTTGTAATATTTATAATATTATATTTATTTTTATGAACTGTAGTGAGAAAGTGTCAGATACTGCATGCAGCCACATACTATAAAAATATTAATATGGGTTAATTTGTATGTTCAGCTATATGTGTGTATGTGTGTAAGTGGTCTGTAAGACTGTTTATTTTTTAATGATCTGTGTGAACTTCATGATTCATGCAAACATCCAGTGATGGCAAACAGGGAAATAATATGTCAGCCTTGTTCACTGTATTCTTCTCAAAAGCACCGCGTTCAGTACGAGCAAAGTTTTTGATCTGATTTATATCACCAGCCAAACTAAGAGCAAGCAGACGGTAAAAAAAAAAAAAAAAAAACGACCGGAGTGGAGGCAGTGACCGGCGCGACACGAGTCATTTTCAGCTCTGTCTTGTCAAATGCACCATGTACGTTATGAGAGACGTGTCTGTGTAGGGAGGGGCGGGCGCTGTGTGTGACTGGCCAATCACAGAGTGCGAAGACAGTCAGTTACACAGTGAGGATTTTCCTTCAGCACGAGCACAGATATTGACAGGTTTTACTCGTATCATACTTGTATTCGTCAAAAATGCTTTATCCGGCTCATCCCTAGTTTGCACCCAGTGATCGTTTCACTCACAGCAGAGCACTTTGATGCAGGCAGCGTGCAGGTTGTTCTCAGCTCGGATCAGCGACCTCATGCCGATGACTAAGAGGTTGCCGAAGCAGGTGATGAAGGCGATGACCCACACGGACACCCGCAGCACCACGCTGGCCAGCAGGTCCTCGAAGGACGAGAGGCCGTCCGTGTTGGGCTTACAGGACCTGACGTGAGGAGCGAAGGAGCAGTACTGGAACGACTTGAAGTAGCTGGAAATAAAAGAGGGAGAAGATGAAAATCTACAGAGACATTGTGTTTGGAGACGATGGCAGAAGTGTGAGGATCGTACGCACATGTGGGAGAGGTTCTTCATGGGCAGGAACATCTTCGTCTGGATACCTGGGATCTCGATCCCCTCCAGAGCCCTGCAGGTGACACACACTTCAGCAGCGCCCAGATTCCTCTGTGTGTGTGTGTGAGAGTGTGTGTGTGTGTGAGTGTGTGTGTTTGAGAGAGTGTGTGTGTGTGTGCGTTTGTGTGAGCGTGTGTGCGTGCGTGTGTGTGTTTGTGTGCGTATGTGTGTGTGACTGTGTTTGTGTGTGTGAGAGTGTGTGTGTGTTTGTGTTTGTACTCACAGAGATCGAAGGTGTGTCAGGTGGGTGAAGTGGCTGGGGTGAATGTGAAGAAGGGGATTGTGGGAAATATTTCTGCAAGAAGCAAAAGGACAAAGTGCATGTAGGAGTAAGTCAGTAGGTTTTCTTCATTGTGTTACAGCTGTTTAATTGAGAAGGAGCAGTCGCTGTCCAGCCGGATGTTCCTGAGGTTTGGCATCATTATTATTGGCTGCTCTCCTCTCACGTTTACCATCTCCAGGTCCTGGTGTTGTGTCCTGATGGGAAACTGCCAGAACAGAGCCATCACTGTCTTCTTACTCAAATGAAATAGGAAATTTGAATCAGCTCTATTCAAACTCAGAAACGTCTTTTTGACACTTTGGTGATGATTTTCCCAGTTGCACTGTTTCTGGACGGTAAACACACATTTCTTGTGAAAGGCTCCAAAACATTAATAGGAGACTGACATTTCCATCACAGACAACACATTCATCTTCACTTTGTTGTCGCTGATGTTGATTGGAGCAACAAGGTGCAAAGACTTGCAGAGCAGGTTTCATCATGTGGCAACTACCTGACTACCAGACACCAGGCACAGAAATAACATCAAGCTGAATCAAACAGAAACAAATTAAACAAAGCCCAAATCTGAACACCAGGCGGGAAAACTGCCCTGTTACGAGTGATAGTTTGAACTGAAAATGTCACTCAAGTAAAAGGATGTTAACAACAATAAAAATGGACTTAAAGTTTTAAACAAACTCTTCATGCAGGAAGCGGTCACTCACAGTTTGAGGAGGGACTTGGAGACGGTCCTGAAGGTGTTAATGGGCAGCTCCCGGATCCTGTTGCTGGACAGGTTCCTACACACACAGACACAATGAAATGATAGAAACACTAACTGTTCAGACAAAAGCAAAATGAGAAACATGTAGATTCACTTAGCTCATTCCTTCATTATCAAACAGGAATAATGGAAAACATTGACACATTTGCTCTTTGAAGCAGAGTAAACAGAGACCAATGAAAACTCTTTTCATTTCTTTCCCAGACGTTGATTTGCTATTTATCACAACACTTATAATTAAATCTCTGCAGAACAAAACCATGTTGTCCAACATTGCTTCCATTTAGTCTTTCCTTTATTTGAACTTTTAATAGACTTGTGTGAATTTTAATTTAATAATTTAATTTGTTCCACGTTGTCATTTCAATCTAAAACATTTATCGTGTTTACGTTTCATGACATTCTGTCGTGTGATGTCATCACTCCTCCTGTGGTCACTTCATTCACTGCACAACATTATATTAATTAAACCAGTCAACACGGACCGTCGGCTTCAGGCCGCTCGAGCATTCAGTCAAAAAAAGGAAATATAAGTTACATCATCAAAAAATACAGACATAATGTGTTTATGTTCTATTTTGGGAAAAGTTTCATCTGAGAGTTGAAATATACAGAGATCTGTTCCTGTTGCTGGGTCCATCTATTTATTCCCTGTCACTGTGCACTGACGTGTGTGTCCTTTCATTATTCTGTGGTGATTTCCCTCTAACCAACCACCAAAACTCTCATTGCTTCAATCGCTGAAAACAAAGTTAAACTATCTTTAAAAGAAATGTGTTGGGCTGAGAAAGATCTGCTGACTGGTTAGAAATGAATTCGATTTGAGCTGGGGGGAGGGGGGGGGGAATCCATTCAGCAATACGAAACTGACTGAGGCATTTACAGATCCTCAGTAAGACATTTGAGACTGAAACCCAGTGACTGATGACTCAGCACCTCTGATCATCTGATGACGCGCCCATGTGACCAGACTGATACTGACACTGCTACTCACAGTTCAGCCAGTTTCCACAGAGACTGGAAGGTGTTTTCAGGAACTCGTCTGATCCGGTTGTCCATCAGTAACCTGAACAGGACAGAGCTGATGTCAGAGTGTGAACTGGTCCTCAGTCCCCTGCCTGGACCCCTGCTGGGACCCTGACAGTCTGAACATATGGACAGCAGTCAGTTCCCTCAGTGCTCCTTCTGTTAACACTGACTCAGAGTTTCTAAGTCACTGCCAAATGATTAACTTTAATTAGTGTGCAGACAGAGTATTCAAAAATAATGTTTTGAATGTAAAAGGAAAACTCTGACACAAACCACTCGACTGAAAGAAAACCGTTTTGTCCGTTGGTGGACATGTAGCCACAGTGAAACCTTCAGACTGTGATCAAGTGTGAACACGGACACTCACAGAACCTCCAGCTTGCTGCAGGTCTTTAAGATGGAGTAGTTGAGAGTTTGAATCTGGTTTCCCTCAAGATCCCTGAGAGCAGGAACATGGGAGCAGATAGAGAAACACAGGTGGTGTTCACATGTAAGTGTATCATGGACACACACACACACACACACACACACACACTGACTGACACACACACACACACACACACACACAGTGTCAGAGCGGACTCACAGCCAGTCCAAGGCTGGCATGTGCTGACAGAAGCTGGGCTGAGGAAGCTGCTGCAGCGACGTGTCCACCATGGATCTGACAGAGAGGAGACACAGAGGTTAGAGCAGAGCAGAGGTGGTGCAGTCTGCAGCTCTGTGTGATACAGCAGAGTCAGTCATTCAACCAAAGGAACCTGTCAGTGGGATTTCAGCGACATCCAAGTATTTAAGTATTTCAACTGACGGTCACAACATTAAAGCCAGTTTAATATGCTCCTCCCCCTGTGTGTCTGAACAGCTCTGACACGAGGCCTGTGGGTCGACCTCATTCTGACATGTCACACAGAAGCTTGACTGGATTAAGTTTGGAACAAGTGTGAGATTAGAAAACACTGAAAGAAA